>PVJI01004017.1:0-114629 GCA_004026765.1 Micronycteris hirsuta
TGCTTCTGTCATCAGTCTTTGTGACGATGATGATGGAAACCAAACCCGAGTCCAGTTTACCTCCCTGAGTATGCTACAAAGGAAAGAAGTGAAAGGGCCACGGGGGTGTTACGCTTGTTTGTCAGACAGGCCACTCGTAGGAAGCAGGACTGACTTCTTATTCATCGTTATTAACGTATTTAATGAATACAAGAAAGCGCAGTCACTATATGGGATGTAAAAGGCATGTGTCTATTGCTGCTAAGTGTTTTTCTAATGATGCAGTCTACCTGTTTGGCAAGCTTGGGAAAAAAATATATTTACTAAAAAGTAGCATACTCTGTAAGGCAAACTGAGAATTTATCATACACACTATTAGGTTGAGTCATATTAAATTCTTATTTAAAAGTTGGCTATTGGCCATTGCATATGGTTCAATCAACGGTATAACTGTCTTGGATAAACACACATTTTGAATTGAACACCAGCAGAGGCCGCATGAGTAAGACACATGTTTCCCCAGAACATGCAACCATTTGCAAAACAACCGGTCAAAGGTCATGATTAAATGCACCAGAGAACACTTATCTTAACTATGAAATAGATATAATTAAGATGTTGAGACTCACTTTTATTATAAAGCCTCACATTGCTAAGTAATCTTAGGGACTATTCTGTGGCTGATTTGCGGAGAAAAGCGCGGTCTCCTTCCTCCCTAATGACACACATCACCCAGGTCAGGGCTGGCCGAGGCGTGGGAAAGCGGGAGCTCTGGTCGGGGACTTGGCACACAGGCTCCTGCCTCTTCAGAGTATTGTACCTTCTAGTTACCATGAAGTAGAGCGTAGCAATTTTGTTAAACTGCATTATGATGCTAAATTACACGTTTTGAAATCCAGTCAAGCTAAGTTGCTTTTATAGTTGATTATTGATATTTACATTTCAGTATTTCACTGCATCGTAGGGAACAAAGGCGCAACATACTCTTCATTTTATTTTTGACATTGTAAATGCCATCCAATGTTAATAACACATATCTTGGTTTAGGTGAAAAAAATACCCATTTATTCTTCTGTCAGAGCGTGTCTCACCTTCTGCCTGCTAAATCCATACATGTCTGAGGTTGGGCTATTTCAACATCGAGTTGGTTGCATATTATTAAGTAATTTTTATTTTGATACATCCCTTATAAAAGATGAAGATAACAAACTCAGTTATGTTAAATATCTAATTTGAATAAAAACTGACAACAAAAGAAATTATGTTCATTCTCTGTTCCATATTCATGTACTCTTAGAATTATCTCATTAATATACTTCTCGAGGGGGGTAAATGAAAAAGTAGCTACACTAAGAAATAAATACTTCATTCATCTGTGTCAGATTAAAGACAGGGGAAGACCCTCGCACTTTAAAAGATAAACAAAACCGTAGAGTCTTTTCAAAGGCAGGGTCGGCAGCCGGGTTCCAGGCCCCTTCCCCTGGCCATCTGTCTCGGTAGCTAAGCATGATTGTTACATGTTTAAGTGGTTTACAATCAAAAGATGGCGTCTATTTTGTGATATGAAAATTTACATGAAATCCAAATTTGAGTGTTCATACATAAAGTTACCACAGTACAGCGAGGCCCATTCACTATCAGCTTTAGCTGCCTTTCCGCTGCAGTGGCTGCATTGAGTACTTAACAGATACCCGACAGTGAAGCTGAGAATCTTTACTTCCTGGCCCTTTACAGAAACAGTTTCCGACCCTGCTCTCAGCCATCAATGGAGAACCATGTGGAATGAATGAGCAAGGTTTCTTCTTTGGCCCCTCCCATGAGGGAAAGCAGCAGTGTCTTCTACGTGCTCCCAAGGGGAAAACTGTTTGCCTGGGCTTTTCCCAGGAGTGGTCATCTCTGCCCTGACAGAGGCCTGCTGAGGTGGTGACATCCACATGTCTAAGATCCTACTCTAGCCTGCACCTTGGAACTTTAGACACTGTTGAGGAAATATGCTGACTTAATGCAACACTAGGGAAGTTTCCAGAATTGCATGGCTGGTCTCTTGGGATGACAGGTGGGGTGGACCACTCCACTCCAGCTCCTAAGCATAAAGCCACAGACTCTCAAAAAAGAAAAAAATAGTCACAAGCTCTCACCCACCCCGCACACTTCCTCAGTTAACCCTGCAACTCCATTAACCATCAGATCCCACACATTTGAGAAAATGCCTGTAATTCAGGTGTATATCTTTTATACAAATTATGTATATACAACACAGTATTATTAAATTATAGCTAGAAAAAGTCAAGATTAATAAAGAAACTTTTTAGGATTGCTTTCCCATGTCCAGGAGGATGCCTTTCACGTCCCCATGTGGTACACACCCCACACTAGAGACATTGCTACAGACCTTTAAGAGGGCCAGAGCAAATACAGGTGGCAAACACAAGGCCCACCGGCCGAATCCGGCCCTCCACCTTGTTTTATCCCACCCAGCACCTTGTTTCTACCCTGTGGCAGCACCAAGCTCCTTGCCGCTAGTTAAGGAGTAGTTACAGTCCTATAATTACATTCGGCCCTTTGAAGGCAACCGCGAAGCTGATGTGCCCCGGTGAAAATGAGTTTGACACCCCTGCTCTAAGTCTTTGGGAGAAGAGGACATGCTCTATGGAGCCTGTCAGATTTGTGTTTAGGTGCCACTGGCTTGTGGCTCAGATTGGTGGCCCAGTGACTTGAACAACCAGTCTTATCTCTCTGCCCTTAACTATCAGGCCACTGGCTGGAGTTCCTCCAGTTTCATTCCTAACGCATTTCCACATGGTACATCAGGGAGAGCGGGGCAGGGCAATTGAAGGCCAGTTGCCCCTCCTCAGGGAGTCAGCACTTGGGATTGAAGACAAGTGTGCTTCCGTAAACATTAGGGGACTGCTAGATGGTACCACAGTATCAAGCAGGTGACACAGGATGACAAAAGTAGATAGGACGTCACTACTTTCAGGTACTGCTCTAAGTACTTTGAATATATTTAGGAATCCCCAGTACCACCCTGTGAGGGAGGCGCTATTACAGTGCTCACTTTACAGATCAGAATACTGAGGCACGGAGATGTTGAGTTATCTGCCCAAGGTCATGCAGGTTGTAGAGAGCCAGTTTTTAAACACCCAGGCAGTCTTGCCTTAGAACCTGGGTTCTTAATAGTTATCTTGGTTGGTTGACTCTGCATCTGCAAAAATGATAATTTCAAAACAAAATAGATAAAGATTCATTTTCATCTAGAGCTTCAAAATTGTCTATATCCTGATATTCAGATATCTGTGAAAGACGTGTCATGTACTAGATGCTCTGGCAGATTCACAGAAGTTTAAATCTATTCCTTGTCCTTGAGCATGTTCACTTCTGTGTCATAGAAAGTCATAAAAATAGGAAAAATTAGCTGGTAATGGAAGGTAGTATCTTAAGGACCAAATAAAGATTCCAGACAAAATTGAAGACAAAGTAGTAATAAAAACACTAGACAGCATGTAGTGTCTTTCTTTCCTAGATAATATGTAACTCCAGATTGTGCAAGACACAATCCCCCCTCCCTCACTTACCCCAAGGCTGCCTTCCTCTCTCTTCTGGGAAAGCAGTGCCCCACCTCGGTCGTTCAGGGTTGCAGCCGTGCTCCCTACCAGCTCAGGTTCCAGGCATTTACTCTCGGCTCCGTGGCCACTCTCCTCTCCCTGTCTCACTCAGCGCTCGGCGGACTCCATCTCTGCTCCGTCTTTGCCCCAAATGCCACAAAGGCTTTCCTGAGTAATACTCTGTTCTAAAGCTGAGAGATGCACAAGATGACTGCGCAGAGAATACCATGAAACAACTGTAGATATTGAAGAAATGTTAAGACGCCCTAAACTTCCCCCCAAAGGGGATTTCTCAGCATTGCCCCTTAGGCTCAATCTCCCAGCACCTTTTTCCATCCATCCTCTCAGTCTTCCTTCCCCATCTCTCCTTTTTGGCTGCCATGCTAAGCCACTCACCCCTGTGCCTTTATTACAAAGGCTAATGCAAGTCTCAGACACTAACTCAGATGAGGAGCACAGTCTACCTTTGGGTATTCAGAAAAGGTTCTCTAGGCTTTCCTAAATTAAGCTTCCCCAACCCTCATGATGGAGACCTAATACATGTGTTTATACACATCTAAATATTACATGTTAAAGGATCAGATGCGCAAATCCTACTTCTCACCTCTCTTTCGCTCCAGACTTATAGATGATGAAACATACAGAGAAGTTCAGGATTCACACATAAAGTAGGCGTACTAGAAAGTGCACTTGGATAATTCAAAGTGTAGCTTAAACCTAAAGCATGTAGCTCACACCTAGGAGATTTTATGCAAAATGACCGCTTTGAGCCATACTTAGAACTAACCAAATTAAATACAACTATCAATCTTAAGTAAAATAAAACATTCATCATACAGGCAAAAGTATAGCAGATAGAAATTTTAATTGGCACTATAGAGAAAGTACCATAAGGGAATAATGAAAGAACAGACTAAAGCAATAAATAGCAAAGCTTACCTCTTCTACCTTTTGCTTAATGATTTAACTGGAATAACTTAGCAAAAAGAACTTAAGTTAATCCCCCCAAAACCAGATGAGCTATTCATGAACAGCTTTACAGAGCAAACTCATCTATGTGGCAAAATAGTGAGAAGATTTATGGATAGAGGTGGTAAGCCTACCAAGCCTGTTGATAGCTGGTTATCCAGAAAAGAATCTTCATTCAAATTTAAACTTACGTAACACATTCTCAATTTAATTGTGAGCTGAAATAATAATCTAAAAGGGTTCAGCCCTTTAGATGTAGGATACAACTTTTATTAGAGAGTAAGCATAAAAAGAAATTATAGTTGCCTAAAAGCAGCCAAGAAATCAAATAGGATTTTATTCAGCTGAGTGGGCACCGCCACCTCAGACCTAACTCCATCCTTCAGGCTCAGGCACCACAGCCACAGCAAGACAAGAACCGCAGACCTCTACCCCACCCAAGGCCAGCAGAAGGGAGTGGGCCCTTGGACTGGCCCGCCTCCCTGAGCCCGGATGTGCTCTTAGTGGAGAGGCAGAGAGAATTAAGCAGCTGCCCGTATGCCCCACAACAGAAGTAAGCATCATAGCCCCAGAGATCTGCAACCGAAGAGCAGGTCAAAGCCATCTGATTCAGATAAAAAGCACTGAGTCAGCAGCGGCCTATGGTCAACAGGGCTCCCCAGACATGGCAGCCACTCCTTTCTTGTGACGTCAGTATACGCAGGGAGAGAGAGACAGAAAGAGAGAGACAGACCAGCTGCCATTTGCACTCTCTCCCTGGGCAGGGAGGCAGAACTGTGCAGACGCAGACGGCAGCAGGAAAAGCAGGCCAGCGAGTAGGACTGTGGTGTGAATACACCCACCTGCTTCTATGCGACAACCAGCTTAACATGTTGCACAATGAAAATTTGAAGAGGCATCCTTTTAACTAGGGTGTCTGTTTAAATAAAACATACCTTTCATCTGGGAAAAGGCCTCTCAACGCCAGAGTTTAAACAACGAGCACAGCCAGACAAGGAATATGTGAGCTTCATGGATTTGCTTATAGGGAAGTCTATTAAGCAAAAACTAAATAACACAAATTTTTATTTCAGACTCAAGCACATCGATGGCTGCCAACATAGGAGTCATTTGATTAACACAAACGCTTGAGTCTGACAACGCCCCGCCCCCACCCGACACATCTTTCTGAACTAGGGAAAATGGCCAACGTCTGCCGCGATGATAGACACGTGAATTTCCTTTTAGATAAATGTGATTCTAAGTGAGTGGAGAAAACAAGCTTTCTGTGATGGAAGTGTCAGCTTGTAATAAAGAATGAATTATCATAGACACATTGCAAGGAGAAAGCATGCTGAATATCTTTATGAGGTTGACAAGTATTGCAAACATAAAAAGAAAGAAGGATGTGGTGAAAATATTTGCACATGTGGGCAAAGTATTTTTTAAAATCTTAATCTTCTGCAGCAATAGCTAGTCCTTAATAAAGTTATAGAAGGATGCCATAGAGCCTTCATATTCATAACATTCTATTACTGTTCTTCAATAACATAAATAACATCTTCAATTAAAATCATCACTTGAGTCCACAAAAATGTGGGTGATTAGCAGTTTATTACTTAGGCAATGCTGTTACTTCAAACTGTAAAAACTACTGCTTCCCATAAGAGCAAGTCAAATTAGTTTTTTTCATAACTTCGTAGTTAAAATTTTTACCTTTTTTATCTAAAAAGACAGGGACACATTGTTACCCAGTTGGAGATATTTAATAAGCCCAATGATAAGTAGATCTTTTTTAAGTATATTTTATTGATTATATTATTAACGTTTTCCCATTTTTCCCTCTTTATCCCCCCTCTGCCCTGTACTCCCCAACCTTCCAACATCCCCCGCTTAGTTCATGTCCATGGGTTGTACATATAAGTTCTTTGACTTCTCTGTTTCCTAGACCATTCTTAACTTCTCCCTGTCTATTTTATGGCTACCTACTATGCTTCTTATTCCCTGTACCTTTCCCCCTCTATTCTTCCCCTCCCCTTCCCCACTGAAAACCTTCCATGTGATCTCCATTTCTCTGATTCTGTTCCTGTTCTAGTTGTTTGCTTAGTATTTGTTTTCATTGTCGTTGTTGTTTTAGGTTCAGTTGTTGATAGTTGTGAGTTTGTTATTTTACTGTTCATAGTTTTTGATCTTCTTCAATTTCTTAAATAAGTCCCTTTAACATTTCATGTAATAAGGGCTTGGTGATGATGAGCTTCTTTAACTTAACCTTATCTGGGAAGGCAAGGACCTACATCCAAGATTACTCTATCTGGCAAAGCTATCATTTAGAGTGGAAGGACAGATAAAGTGATAAATAGATCTTAAAGCCAGGAAGAACTTCCAGATGCTTATCTCTGTCAATTGACCTAATATGGTGTAAATAAAAAATCTAATTACAGCTGAAGTAAAATAAGAGTGTTGGCTAGTAGAACAGTTTATGGTGAAATTCAGAAACATCAACATCAATTCCAATAATAATGATGCCATTATTACTAAAAATTGTGCATTAAATGCCACTCCCCACAAACATAATAATCTCTAATGTTAAAAGATTATCTTAAATTTCCTCGTGAATATTTTTCCATTGAGTTTAGCACAGATCAACCTGTGCAGAGTACAGAAAATTGGAAGACCTTTACACTTGTGTTCTAAATGATAATACGGTTAGAAATGCAGTGGATTGGGTGCTAATGGTCCCTCATCCCTAAAGCAATAGAATTAAACTCTCTTGAAGACTGTGTAGGCCATGTTCTTGGACCCACTGCCACCTAAGCCATCTTTATTTTCTGGGCTTGAAGAGGAAATGCATATTATTTAATTAGTTTAGTGCATGCTTAATTTGTATTTATGTAATGTGTAAATGTGTGTTTATGTTTTCATATTTCTCTGTGTACCAACTTACAAAAAAGATAAATAACACAAAAACAAAAATGTTTTTCTTCCTTTTGTTAAACCCTACTTTACAGCCTCCATAATTTTCTTCATGTGCGAGATTCTTGTATTTTATTCTGTTCTTTTTCCCACTGTCAGCAAATAATGCATGTAACCATCTATCATCATCAAAGTACCCGGAGAATGTTTGATCTTATTAAAAAGGATTCCTCTTACGTCTTTCAAATGTAACCCATAACACATCTCTCTCTCCTTTTCCTTTACAAACCAGACCTTTATTTGTGTAGCTCTATGGAAAACAGACAGTTTCATGAACAACATAGATGTGCGGTGAAGTATCAAGTCACCTGCTGAAGAGGCTACTTCTAAAGTCTACTCAAAGGGACCATTATTGTGGTTCATTGAGTTCTGAGAGCTTATTGAGGGAGAAGGGGCTGTTTGCAGGCCAGATGAGGAGTGTTTACAGAGCTGATGAAGCACCTTCCACTTCAAATGTTTGCCACAGGAAGTTTCAGGTGAATAGTGTAATTCTACAAGGCAGGCGGTTTGGTCAACTGAGCTCTACAACTCAACTAACAGAAAAATGTATAACGGAACAGGAATTAAGGGAAATACTGTATTAAAAGAAGTCTTCTAATAGCTTGATGAACATTCATTTACCCATAATAACAAGGAGTCATGATTTGCATATACCACATCAGGGTCTGCACAGGCAGGGCAAAAGGGAGAATTCAGTCTTTATGTGTTAAAGTCATTGTTTCCTGTTATGCTTGACATTATAAGATACTGCAGTGTAACATTGCTGGTGTTTCATTTGATGTGTTAGATTCTCACACATTTTTTTCCATGCAATCATGTAATCTGTTCTTCCTATAGTATTTTTTTTCTCCCCATTTGTATGGGTATTTTACGTTATTTTCACTGCATTGATCAGTCTCTCATTTATTTCCATTGGGAATTACCAACTTGAATTCTGATTTTATATTTTGAAATTCTCATCAGCTATCATATTTATTGTGACCTAACAACTATTTAACCTAGGGATTCAGAAATGGTACTTCTAAAGGACCACTTCTCAAGTGCCACAGATGTGATTGTGATTTTCTAATATGATCTTTCTCAAAGGTGTTTACTGGTCTTAGATTTCATAGCCTACCCTCCTTTTTTTTAATATGGCGATATCATTGATGAAACTAAGACTCAAAACACCTTAAAATAAAATGAAGATAACTATATATATTTTCATCCATTGATTTTCATAGAAATGAACAGTTACATGTTTCTGCATAAAGATTTTTGTATATTTTCTGCATACCTTAATAAATTCAATTTAATGTGATATGGCATAAATTAGTTAACACATGAATTTGTAATAAATTTTTTTATATTATACTTACTAATTTGTATTGTAAATCCATCTCTTCTCTATTCCTGTAGGAGAAATTTCACTTAATTTTAGGCCTCTGATCATTTTATAACTTTTTCACCATGTTAGGTAATTCAGTAATATGTATCTCCAAGGATTTAAAACTCAATCCAGTTTGCAGCGCTGGTTATAAGCATAAACTCTGGAAGCAAGGCGCAAGAGCTTGAATTCCCTCTCTGCTAGATATCAGGCAAACTTGGGAAAGTGACATAATCACTCTGTGCCTCAGTTTCCCATCTGCAAAGTGAGAATGAGGTGTTCACTCCTTAGAAGGCTGTTGGAGCAAGTACGAGCCCACACAAATGAAGTCCCTCCAGGGGCTACAGAATGCCAGTGGGAAGGGCCTTTCACTCCAATGCAATATGGCCCCCTTCCTTTTTGTATCCTTTTTTTTTTTTACTTTATTTTTTTCTTTTTCAATTAGAGTTGACATACAATATTGTATTAATTTCAGGTGGATAACCCAGTGAAGAGACATTACTTACTAAATGATTACTCTGATAAATTTAGTACTCGTCTGGCACCATACACAGTTACTGCATTATTGACTGTATTCCCTAATGCTGTACTTTACATCCCCGTGACTATTCTGTAACTACCAGTTTGTACTTAATCCCCTCACCTTTTTCACCCATTCCCCCAAAGCCACTTCCGTCTGGCAACTGTCAGAATGTTCTTCATATCTATGAGTCTGTTTCTGTCCTGCTTGTTTATTTTGTTTTTTATTTTTTAGATTCGACATATAAAAGAAATCATATGGCATTTATCTTCCTATCTGACTTATTTCACTTTGTTTTAAAGTCTCTTTTGTAAGAGTATTGCTACCCCAGCTTTAGTTTGTTTGTTTGCATTTTCATGACATACGTTTTTCCATCCCTTTCCTTCCAGTCTCTGTGTGTTGTCTTCTCTGAAGTGAGTCCTTGTAGACAGCGTAGGGAAGAGTCTAGTTCTGCCATTCATTCAACTTCCACACCTTTTTTTTTTTGCAACCTCTCATCTTTTATTCAAACAAGGATCATTGATGGATAATTGGTTAAGACAATTAGTTGAATGACTAGTAGGGAACCAAATATTCACATGGACTCAAAGCACCCTACAGATGACTTATTAAATACATCAAACAACTTAGTTTCTCCAATGATGAGACAACCTGGTATTGTGTCATTCCTGATGTAACAGAGAAGTATACAGCATCATCTATAGAATTATCTTACTAAAATACTTTAACTTTAATCATGAGAAAACATTCAGACAAAGGAGCACTTAATCCATTTTCATTTAAAGTAATTGTTGATATCCCTTGCTAGGTGGCTTACTTGGTTAGAGTGTTTTCCCATACACCCAAAGGTTGTGGGTTCAATTCCTCATCAGGGCACATAACTAGGTTGTGGGTTTGATCCCTGGTCAGCACATGTGCAGGAGGAAGCAGTTGATATTTCTTTCTCACATGATGTTTTTTTTTTCTCTATTTCTCCCTTCCTCTCTCTCTAAAATCAATAAACACATCCTTGGGGGATGAGGATTCAAACAAAATAAAAAAATAAAGTAATTCTTGATAGGTATCTATTTTCATTTTATTATTCATATTTTTGACCTTCTTTTTCCTCCTTCTTGTTAAAGAAGGCCCTTAACATTTCTTGTAATACTGGTTTGGTGGTGATGAACCCTAGCTTTTTCTGGTCTGGGAAGCTCTTTATCTTCCCTTCCATTCTAAATGATAGCTTTGCTGAGTAGAGTAATCAAGTTTGTAGGACCTTGCTTTTCTTCACTTTGAAGACTTCATGCCATTCCTTCTGGCCTCCAAAGTTTCCGTTGATAAATCAGCTGATACTCTTTTGGGAGCTCACTTGCATATGACTAACTGCTTTTCAGATCCTCTCTTTGTCTTTAAACTTTGGTATTTTAATTGTATGTCTTTTTGTGGGCCTCTTTGGGTTCATCTTTTTTGGGACTATCTGTGCTTCCTAGACTTGTATGTCTATTTCCATCACTAGGTTAGGGAAGTTTTCAATTATTACTTTTTCACATAGGTTTTCAATTTCCTGCTCTCTCTCTTCTCCTTCTGACACCTCCATGATGCAAATGTTGGTATGCTTGAAGTTGTCCCAGAGGCTCTTCTTACTATCCTCATTTTTTGGATTCTTCTTTCTTTTTGCTGTTCTGACTCAGTGTTTTCTGCTACTTATCTTCTAAATCTCTGATTTGTTCATCTGCTTCATCTACTGCAATGTTGATTCCCAGTAATGTATTCTTCATTTCAGTTAGTGCATTCTTCATTTCTGACTTGTTCTTTTTTATGTTTTCTCGCTCCAATTTTACATTTCTTATGGCTTTGTTAAAGGTCTCACTGAGTTCATCTACTCTTCCTCTAAGTTCATTGAACAGCCTCATAGCCAGTGTTTTGAATTCTGCATCTAGTAGGTTGCTTGTCTCCACTTTTTTCAGTTCTTTTTCTGGAATTTTGTTCTTTTCATCATTTGGGACATGTTTCTTTGTCTGCTTTTTGGTTGTCTCCCTGTGTTTGTTTCTATGTATTAGGTAGAGCTACTATATCTCTGGGTCTCAGTAGAGTGGCCTTATGTAGTAGGTGCCCCGAGGGTCCAGTGGCACAGCCTGCTTGATCACTCAGGCAGGGTGTTCCAGGTGTGTCCCCCATGTGGGCTGTGTACACTCTTTTGTTGTAGTCAGGCCTTGATTGCTGTTGGCACCTCAGTGGGAAGGATTCACCCCAGGCTGATTGGCTGCATGGACTGGATGCACCCACTGTGGAAAATTAGCTGTGCAGGGGCCGTCTTTATGGAACAGGGCTTACTTCAGCAAGGCTCTGGATGCCGCTGAGTCTGTACCTTGAGTGTGTCCCTTGTAGAAGAGGTTGGGTGGTACTTCAACATGTCACCCCTGTTCTAATATCGGTTTATTCTAAATGGTAATAATTATAACAGCTCACTTATTTGTTTAACACTTTCTACATATTACATATTTAATGCTTTTCATGCATTTAAAGCAAACAACAGCCCCATGCTGCCATTTTGTTTGCTTCACTTTGCACTCGGGAAACCGCAGCTTAGAGAGCTCTGTTAACTGGCACCACACCGGGAACTGACCAAAAGGCTGGGCGCGGGCCCAGTTCTCTGACTTCAGTAGCCACTCTCTGAATAAGTTCCTTGATACTTTCTCCAGAAAAAGCTAAAGTAAAATACAAATAGGAGCCTAATGATGTTCATAAATTTTCTGTTACCTTTCCTTCCTCCTATTCTGAGATGTTGCCTTCCTTCCTCTTTCTGCTTAATTAATTGCATTTCACACTCTATCTTTGCATGTTGACCTGGTCTGCCTTCTAGTCTTCATCAGTTTTTGCCTGCTGCTGGGAGTGTTTTTCTTAAATTGTTCTCATTATATTCTTTTGTAATTTACTGTTCTTTGAGAGTTTTTGGCATGGCTAGTCAGGTCTTCACCTTACGTATCCTATTTTTTTAACAATTATGTTTCTTTAGATTTCGTTATTATTTTCTGACCTCTGCCATGTTGTCTTCCGCCCTGTTAATCATTGTAATTGTTGCATTAGTGATGAATAATTTGGCATAGATTTCTTTTCTGATATCAGTAACCAATTGAAGCGGGTTTAGATGTAGATACTTCATTTCCTAAATGGAAAAAAATGCATTTATCTGAAAAATGGCAGATGTGCTTGGGTGTCCCTTTTCTTACTTGATTTGGCTAGCTTATCATGACTCTTAGAAAATCAAATTTTATTTATCTTTGTACATTTGTTCTTGTAAGAGTCAGGTTATGCCCGGCCTAAATTTTAAACCCCTTTTGCCGTGATATAAAGCACATTGTTCATGAATTTATAAAACATGGTTTTAAATAACATGTTTGTAGTATTTTGGAGAAAATATAAATCCTCCAGAAATTGCATGAAAACATAAAACAGATTTTTCTGGTTATAAACTTAATATTTATCAGTCTAATCTGATCATTATGAAAGAGTCCATCAGGGCAACCTCATCATTTCCAAAGATCACTCCTCTGATAATGTACACATTTTTTTGTTTAGAAAGTTTTTCTTATATGTATTTCTCATTTTCATCATGTCATGGTGAATGACAAATGGGAATAGTCCCATAATGTTGGTAATTATAAAATTAGAAATCAATTGGAAATGAGAAGCGCTAAAGTCCTAGTTAAAAATCAGTTCTTAGTATTAGAATGTGTTCCTTCAGCTCACTTTGCAACTTTTTTTGTCTTTTCAACATAATTTCCTTAACTTCTTTTAACAGTTGTTTTCTGGATGTGACATAATCTCTTTTGTGTTTGATTTGGCATATCTCATTTAATGTAAGAACAGATAAAATAAGCTCTATTATCATCCACTAAGAAGCTCAGGAAGTCACAGTTGTAGGGGGTGATTTATAGTTAGAACCTAACGCCATGTGGAGCACCCATGGTAGAAATGGGCATACTAGACGCTGGCTGTATTTTGGATATTTTCTGATCAACAAGGCCAGGAAGTAAATATCCTGTCTAAAATTGATTATGGTGAATAATTGTTGCAGCAGTTAATACCTGCTCATAGTCTATTAATATGAAAGATGATGCTTTTATTGTATAGGTCAACTAAAACCTTACATGTCAAATTTTTTGATCTAGAAAATCTCAAAAATTATGACATGAAATGAACTGAAAATAATTGAGGAAGGAACCAATAAATTGAAATTCAGTTTGGAAATAGTCATACTGATTTAAATAACTGGTATAAAATCTTCTCAAAATAATTTAGACACATGGAAAAGAGGCACATACTCTGGGAAAGCAAAGTAAGCTCATTATTTTGTGTGGTTTACAGTTGGGCTGGTCTTCATCTTCTCCTGCTTGCCTGACTTTCTCCAAATATATTTGTTACTGTGACAGCTTTACATGGAAAGAGGTCTATGACAACCTTCTGCAAGTTACTTGACAGGAAGCAGAGCAGTCCTGCATTCACCGCTCTAGGACTCATTAGGGAAACACAAGCCCCACCTCCCTCCACTTCTGCCCCACACGTGTGCATGCCATTCTCACTTTTCCTTATTTTTTTTTAATTCAGGAAAATGAATTACATCACTAAGTTTGTTTTACACCCTTAATAAACATTGCATGAATGAATACTTTAAGAATTTTTTCAACGTGTATAATAACTAACTGTCCACGATTCCCTATAAAATATTCCCTGTTTATCTTCTGGGGTTTGGTTTCGCACAGGGTTCACAGCGGTTTAACAAACCTTCTCTTGGAAGCTGGTAAGCAATAAACAGACAACAGATGCATTTTCCCTAGAGCTGAAAGTCTTATTTCTGAAATCGCATGCCAATTATTACTTTACTGGACAACATTGAATATATTGGTTCAGATGTGACCGGTTACTTTTTTTTTATTCTTTCAAACCCTTGTTTTTGTTTTGTTTTTTTTTAATGTGTGTAATTTTCCCCCCTGCCTAGACCTGGTTAACCCTTTCTGTGAGCAGGTCCTCAATTTTTTACTTTGTCCCTACTTTCCTGTCCTAGCCCCATCTTCCCCTGGTG
Source organism: Micronycteris hirsuta (assembly GCA_004026765.1). Lineage (NCBI taxonomy): Eukaryota > Metazoa > Chordata > Mammalia > Chiroptera > Phyllostomidae > Micronycteris > Micronycteris hirsuta. The sequence goes on from PVJI01004017.1 coordinate 14,454, forward strand.
TCGACTCCGTCCCCTTGCAGCGCACAGGCAGCCAGCATGGCCCACCGACTGCCGCCACGGCCACCTTCCAGCGGGCCAGCTACGCCGCCGGCCCAGCCTCCAATTACGCCGACCCCTACCGACAGCTGCAGTATTGTCCCTCTGTCGAGTCTCCGTACAGCAAATCCGGCCCTACCCTCCCGCCCGAAGGCACCTTGGCCAGATCCCCGTCCATTGATAGCATTCAGAAAGATCCCAGGTGGGTACAAACATTTTCCTTTTCCCTACTTAATGTCCAAAGAGGTTTTCTAACCAGGCACTGTACAGCACTGTTTTTTTCCTACATCACAGTGTTGCATTCATGTCGTGGGCTGAGTATTAAAGGGTTGACTCTGGTTGGGTTTTATACTCTTTTGTCTGATTTGGAGTGTGGATATTGGTCATGGATCCCTAGTATCTAACGCCGTTCAACAGCAAATAATACAGATGATCTTTTGGTCAGAACATCAGCAGGTGCTTGAGGTTCCAGCTACTGGACCAGATCTAGAACAGCTCTCTTTAAAGCAGAGGAAACTGAGGATTGGGGTGATCTCATTTGACGTCAGATATCACGGACTAGGTATCTTACTGTTTCAGTGGATGTATGCTTTGTCGCTGTGCATTGTTCCTATTTTTCAGCATATAAAGCGGTTCATAGACCAGGCTATACTAAAAATTGAAAACTTAGAAAACCCATGTACCTTTATTTTTCTGTGTCTGAAAGTGAACATAAGGTTGACGTTGTTTGGGCATTGACAAAAACTTGAACAGAATGTACTGAAGAAATCGTTACTTTGAGACGCGTCCCTTTTCTTTTGGCTTCCCTTTTTCAACAGTGGCAAAGGGATTTAGTGGTGCTCCCCTTCTGAAGTTGGAATTGCATTCCTGAGGCATTGAATGATGTTTTATTCATAGCCATTTGATTTATGCTGATAGAGTCTCATAAATATATATCTGCATCTGTGAATACCATAGATATGTCAGATTTCTGGTAGTTCTTTACAGCGGGGCATGCAGCCTGACTCTGGTGGCACACTTGAAATTCATCTCCAAGAACTTTCTCAGATAGAGCGCACATGAGTGCATATGTAGCGTGTTGAGCGGTTTGCATAGATTATTTTGTAAAAAGCTATCACATCTACAAACATAAAGGCAGAATGGGATTCTTTTATGGTATTCTTTGAGATAGCTACTTTAGCACAATTCACCCCCGCCCCGAGGATTCATGATAAATATATTTAGCAGAACCTCCGTTGTGAAAGTGAGCTGCAGAAAACATTCACTGTTAACTACTAGAAATCAGAAGTATACTTCCGCTTACACTGCGAGGCATCCTGCTTATTAATGGTTTCGGTCTCCACAGCAGTCTGCAGTCTTGGTCCTTTCCTGTTCCAGTCATGTGTGGATAGAATGTTCTTTCGCTAACTGTTCAACACTCTATTGTTAAAGAAATTTTCTTGACATGCAACTGAAAACATGCAGAAATAGAATAATAGTAAGCTCTTAAGAAATGCTAAGTAGAACATTGAATTAGCATTGCTTTATTTAACATTGTATATTTAAATGAGGATAAATATTTTATCTCCAATGGGAAGGTTTTAAATTTTTATATTAGGGGAATTTGGCTTAATAAGGAACCAAATTTATATTCCTCTAGCTACAGATAAGCTTCTTTATTTTCTACTCTGTGTTACATGCATTTTATTTTACTAAGTGGCATATCCTTTCCATTTTACATTACTGTCACTTTTATAGTCCTTTTTCCTCTTTCATTATATTGTCAAGGCTCTTATCAAGTTATGGATTATGTCACTTATATTTATTGAGTTCACACTATCAACCAAAAAAGAGAAACACCAATAAGAAATGTTCCACTGAACAAGAGAATGCGGGACACTAATCTTTGTGTAAAATTCTTATGCAGATTAGTGCTATATGAATTAGAGATTTACTCTGCTTTTTTCAAGAATGCTAGGCATTGGCCTTAAATATGTGTTCATCCTGAAAAAGAAAATCATGCCCTCACTCTAAGCCCAGCTACACGAAAATGGACGAAACTGGATCTAGAGCCACAGCTGGATTGCTGAGACCGAACACCAATGGCACTGGTAACCTGGCATCGCGCAGAATGGACAGAGTATAAAATACAATGAGGCCTTGCTGTAAAGTTTTCATAAAATAAAAGCCTACATCAAAGTGTTCAGATTTAATTGAGAGACATACCAAATCTAAAATTGAAGCCCAAAATCTAATAATTTTTATGACAAGATGTTTGCATCATCCTTCAAATAATGAATTTTTCTTTTCCCCAAGTCACTATTACTAGAACTAATATGTTTAACCTCTAGGGTTTAAAATGATTTATTTTCTCATTATAGCTTATGATTTATACTTTTTCCATCTTTAGACTTCTTTCAGCTCTTATACATGTGTTTTTAAAGAGTGGTAAAGCTTTATTTATCATTCAACACCAGACCATTGAAGCCTCTTTACTGTTGCCAACATATCTTCATAGCACAATTCTCAAAGCACTTTTACTACATCTTTGGTATAATTCTCCTTTGGCTAACGGGAACTAATATCTCCAAATGCCATGCCTTAACAAAAGAAGAATTGGAGTGTGATGACTTATCGAAGATCGCAGTGCTGGCACATGGGTATGCAGCCGAAAGCCACACTTTCAGGGCACTATGGCCCCTGTTGGCATGAACATTTTTATTTTCTAATCAAAAGAAAAAGGAAAGGATATAGTCGCAGCTCTTACAATTTGTTCAGAGTATTGTAGCGCCAGGCGTCTGTGTGTAGGGGTAGGGAGGAATGAAGGAAACGAAAACCGCCGGAGTAGCTCTCTTCTCTCTGATAATTGCATATTGGATATATGGTCTTTCTTTTATTTTTATTTTTATTTTCTAACATCTGCCTTATTTCTCTTACTGCCGTCCTGTGTCTTTTCTCTATTAAAGAGTTTTAATATCATTCAATGAGAAGTTTTCAAAGTGTACATTTTAAAATAAGAAACTGAAATCAAGATAGTCCCAATTCAGTCATTAGACTTGAGACCAGAGACCCCCTCTGAGCTCTTAATGACTCTCAGCCCTCGCATCTAGAAGGGTCAGCTCTGAAGGGCTGGAGTTCTCCAGCTTGCTTGCGTCCGCCATGTAGATGTTGCTGCAAAACTTTGGCCTTTTCACTTTTCTCTGCCCCCACTCGGTATTCCAGCAAAAAATGCACAGAAACTTTTATACAAGAGATGGTAAAGTCTAATTTCCTTTTAAAACTCAGCAATCACTTTGAAAATATTCATATATATATGTGTGTGTGAGTGTGTGTGTATATATATATATATATATATATATATATATATTTTTTTTTTTTTTTTTTACTTTACAGCCACATTTACAGAGGAGGTTTTATTTGTTAATTGCATGTCATTCCTCCATAAAATGTGAATCTTTTAAGAATTTTTTTCATGGCTAATATATTTTTGGTGCTATACCAACTATTGTTTTATTTACTGTTGTTTTTAAGTATATAGTTCACACATAAATCTTAAAATTAAATTACATTCAGTCATGTTAGGAGTGACTTTATAGCACCCTTATTTTACAAATATGATTAGTGAAATAACTAGAGAAAAATAAAGCAAGAGTGACATACCTGAGTATACTAAAGTTACTATAAATGTTCTCAATAAAAGAAGAAATGTCTCGATAAAAGATCATGACTGATATAGCTTAATGTGTAGGTTATAGAAGGAACAGCATCTTTTAATCATGTTTGATTAATCTCTTCTCAAGCTATTGTCATCTTGGATGTACACTTTCTCAAAAACAGTTTTCTAAACATGCTTAAGGAATCTAAATGACCATAAACATGATTTACAGTAAAACTTTCTGTTATTCAGCATAACAGAGAAATAAATAAAATGGCACATCTTTACTGCTGAATTCGGGCCCAGATTAGCCACTGCACTTTTAGTTGGCTCTCAGACTTGTGCTGCATGGTTTGTTTCAAGCCACAATATTTGACCAACAGTAAAAAAAGGGGGAATTTTTAAGGAATTATCTACTGTATTTCTAGTGCATATTTTATCTGCTACTTATAAGATATTAATAAAATTATTATCAGATATTATTAAATATTATTAAGTAATATTGCTTATAAATATCATTAGGTAAGCCTATGTTATTAAGAATTTTTTCAAATGTTCTTTCTTCATTGTTTGCCTGTCCTATTAAAAAAAACACATAGATAGGGTACAGTTAAATGAGTGTTCAGGAAACAAAATATACTACAAAAATGCTTTTTGAAAGATGAAGATTTGAAAAATAGTTTTTAAATCTTTATTAAATTTTGAAATACTATTATTATGTAACTTAAGTAACATGACTGAAGTGTTTACAATGAAACAGTTGTACGATGGTCTTCCCAGTTTAGTTCCCTTGGGTGGTGAATCTCTGGGGAATTAATTTGCTTTTCACCTGAAACACCCAGAATCACTTATTTAACTGGGGAGCTGTCAGAGGGGAAAATAAAGCTGCACAGGTTAAAAATCTTCAGAGTATGAAGAGCACTTGGAAGTCATTTATTCAGTTAGGCTAAAAGCAAGTCACACAAGTGGCTATTCATTCTCTGCTTGAATGCCTCCAGCAATGGGCCGCTCACCATCTGTGGAAGAACTTTATTAATCCTTTGAATAACTCAAACCTTGAAAACTAATTTATATTGATACAAAATCTGCATCCCTTGTACGTTCATTCCCTGACCTTAGAAATCACAGGAGAACCACCCATCCTTCTTCAAAGGACAGCCGTGAACACAGATATTAAACCTCCCAGCATTTCCCAGGTCTCCTGCGTCCCTTCAGGCTGCAGTCCCATCTGTGACTTGTCATTTATCGGGCTCTTCTCTAGGAGGCCTGCAGTGGCCAGCCTCCTTCCTAGTTCTGTCTCACGCGTCACCAGACGTGCAGGGAGAGGACAAGTGATACCTCTGGGCATCCTGGGTTCGTAGTAGATTTTCTTGATAGGTAAGATGACAAAAATGTTTATAATGATGATGCTGGCGATGATAATTAAAATTATTTAGCCCTGGCTGGTGTAGCTCAGTGCATTGAGTGTGGGCTGGGAACCAAAGAGTCCCGGTTCGATTCCCAGTCAGGGCACGTGCCTGGGTTGCAGACCAGGTCCCCAGTGAGGGCCATGTGAGAGGCAACCACACATTGCTGTTTCTCTCCCTCTCTTTCTCCCTCCCTTTCCCTCTCTAAAAATAAATAAAATCTTTAAAAAAAATTTAAGTAATATGTTCCATGCTCAGCATTAAACTTTTAACACTCATTATTTTATTTAATCCTACCTAAAGCCCTCAACCCCCCCGACGGGACTTTTTATGATGCCCGTGTACATGTAGGAGAGCTGAGGCAGAGAGAGTTAGACGTTGGTCCTGTCTGTCGGACTTCTAATCCTATGCTTCTGACTCCTGGAAGACTGATACCAGTGTAATGCTACTGTCACATAAAATGCCAGGTCTTTCCACCTGTGACTCTGTAGAGCTCTGAATCAGTTATCTTTACCTTGAATTTTTAATTTTCTTTTTAACTTAACGAGGGACTTCCCATTTACTTCTTGTTAGGTGATTCCAGTTCTTGATCCTACGGAAATATTTTCTTGGTCCCAGTTTTGTCACCCAGCACAGGGCTCCCCGACCCCCAGGCCACGGAGCAGCAGCAGTCCAGGCCTGTTAGGGACTGGGCCGCACAGCAGGCCGTGAGCTTGAATTATGCACTTGAATCATCCTGAAACCATCCCCCCACAACCCCCGACCCCCGTGGGGTCCAAGGAAGAATTGTCTCCAACAAAACCAGTTCCTGGTTCCAAAAAGGCTGTGGACTACTGATCCAGCGTGATTACTGCACCCACTGCTCCATGTCACTCGGAAATTTGAAAGACATACACGTCTTCTGCAAGGTTTTATCAGAACATAACCCGAGCTGACGGCCCAATGACAGAGCTTTGTAGCTGTCATTCCCCTGGACTGCTCCCCCCAGGTCCATCTGAAGGGACCGCATGTGTTCTAGGTGACTTTTCTTTGGAATATTCTACGGTGGGCTCTGCAGGGGTAATGACGACGTGAAACAGCTTCATTCTTTAAGGGGCTTTTAGAGTTATGCAAGAGAGGACATATTCACAAACGGTAATGCATTGAGTGAATAAGACTGGTGCATAAAGGAAGTACTGAGGAGGAATTGAGTGTTTGGACAAACTTTAAAGAGTAGATGATATTTACACATGGGAAAATGGGAGAGAAAGCTTTCTCAGCAGAGGGAACAGTTCAAAAGAAAAGATGACTGGAAATGGAGGGAGCAGGGCCAGTTTGAGTCAGTCACTCCCGTCAGTTCTGCTAGGATGTGGGGTACACAGGGGGCAGCCATCTCTGAACCTCCCTGTCTACCCCCCTAATCCCAATAAAATGTTAGTTTGTACCTCCATATGTGGATATATTTTACTTATAAATTATAAGCATAGTATACTAATTTCTTAGGACTGCCATCATAAATTAGCACAAACTGGGTGGCTTAAACCAACAAAAATGTATTCGCTCATGGTTCTGGAAGCTAGAAGTTCAAAATCAAGATGTCAGTGCAGGGCCACATTGCTTCCAAAGGCTCTAGACGAGACTCCCTTCCCCTTCCGGTCCCTGGTTGCCCTGGCGGCGAGACTCCAGTCCCTGCCCTTATCTTCATAGGGTCTTCTCCGGTTTGTTTCTGTGTCTCTTCTTACACCATTCATTGTATTTAGAATTCTTTCTAATCCAGTATGACCTTGTCTTGATTATATCTACAAAGACCCTATTTCTCAATAAGATCACTTTCTGAGCTTCTGAGTGGACATGAATTCTGGGGAGACGCTATTCAGCTAACTCCACATGATCTCGTGCCCTAAGATGCAATTTATACTATATAATAAATGTACACGAAAGATAGGACTGAAAATAGAGGATTTTAAAGATGAAACAACATAATTAAAAGTTTTTATTTCAGTTTACATTTTCAATCGTAAAATGTTTCGTTTCAAAAGAACAATGTAGTTAAACGTGTTAGACCTGAGCAGATTTTCATTGTTTCTGCTGGTTGAGATGACTGGTGTTCATTGCTCCAGCTACAGACACATGGGTGAGCTTGGCCATGTCTTGGCTTCTGGACACGCGAGAGTTGTTAGTGCTATCGTGTTCATATTGTGAGGGTCAGATCACAGGTAGATAATCTAAGCCAAAATTTTGCACAGACCAACGCACATCAGCAGCAGAAAGGAGCCCTAGGTGAGGAGCCCACCTTTTCAAGCTGCTGCGTTGGAGCTTCCAATAAAAGACACGCCATCCTCTGAAATGTGGGCCCACTGAGAGGGCCAGCGCCAGTCCACAGAGTGCCCAGGACAGCTCTTCACTCCTAATTTTGTTTAGGTAGGTAAATGAGTAGAAATTCAAATGTTCTCCTCTATCACTTCCCCCAACACAGTGGGTGATTTTGTTCAGCCCAGCGGTGCATGTCCTCACCCCCATGGGAACAGGGAAGACCTGGGCCGTGGAGGGCATGCAGTCCAAGGCAAAAGGGATTCTTAGCAAATGATGATTCCAGCCATGGTGCTCCTCTTTTCTGCCCTCAGTGTGCCTATATGTAAATGGAAATAATAGAAGTGCCTTCCTCAGAGAGTGGCTGTGAAGATGCAATACATTAAGTCTTTGGACTGTTCCCTTGCATAGGGAAGGGCCCGTTGTCAGCAGAGGTTAGTACCACGGCCTGCCTGCTGCATCCACCACTCCGGTCATCAGGAGCACCTGCAGACGGAGCTGGACTGAGCATGGCATTTGGGAGTCACACACGTGGAAGGAATGGGAGAAGGCAGAGAGGCCGGGAGCTGTGTGGTTGGAAAGACAGAGAAAGGCCCAGCAGCAGATGCTGGGGCATGCCCTGCTGGGAGGCTGGGAGGCTGGGAGGCTGCGGTGGGAGGGGATCTAGTGAGGCCAGAACACAGGCCCGCAGGAGGCAGCTCGGGCTTCAAGTCCAAGACACAGAATTAGACGATGGAAGGGAAGACTTTACAGCAAAAGGATTTTTGTTTGGTTTTACAAAAGCCTCCTTTTCAGGACTCCTTTTATCAGTTTAAAGCAATGTTCACACACAATGCTTGTCTGCTAATATTGATTTTCTGGTAGCCTGGAACACTCACTTTGCTTCCTGTCTTCAGAGTCACTTGTTACAGGCAAACACTTGCATTTCTAACATAGTGACTCTTTCTAACACCACCCCCACCTCATTGATGCTGCAGCTTGTTCTGGCATAGGGACCACCATGGCATTGCTCACTTAACAGTGATGGAACACAGGCAGTCATGACTGATGGGTAGCTGTACCCAGCGTTCAAATTAGTTCATTAATCACTAGCAAATAGTCCATCAGATGAGATGGTGGGACTCTTTGTTTTGTGCTTTTCTTGTATACATATGTTCCTACTGAGAACCAACCCCTTTTTCCCCTCCATCCATGTGCTTTCAGGAAAAGACTTTTCCCCCAACTTCAGTAGCTCACACACAACCCAAGTGCTGATCACCCGTAGATGGCCCCCACCCACTTGCCAGTCCTCCAGGTGTGCAGAAGAATCTGAGAAACCATGTCCTGGCTGGTATGGTTCAGTGGATTGAGTGCCAGCCTGCAAAGCAAGGGGTCACTGGTTCCATTCCCAGTTAGGGCACATGCCTGGGTTGTGGGCTGGGTCCCCAGTAGGGGGTGCATGAGAGGCAACCACACAAATATTCATCTCACTTTCTTTCTCCCTTCCCCTCTAAAAGTAAATAAAATAAAATATTTAAAAGAAAAAACAATCTGAGAAACCCAAGTCCCACCTCTCAAAAGGGATGCATGCATTCTGAACTTTCCTACATGATCTGGGGCAAAAAGCTAAACCCAAGTTAGCTAGAGCCAGCATACAGGAGCAAAAGCTAGTGTACACCCTGTCCTTCTTCTCCAAAGGGTCCCCTCCCTAACACCCTCAGGTGTTCATTCCCCACTCAGCCTCTGGAGGTGGCCATGGTGGGTTAGGATTAGTCTCCGTTAAGAAGCCAGGAATACAGTGGGGGGAGTATATTTACAGTTGTTTGTATGGAAAATAGTACTATAATGAATAAATAATACAAGAATAAACTCTGTGTTTTGCATACTCACAGCTTTAAACCTACTTTTGCCTGTATTTGTCCTTCATCACTCAGAGCTTTTCTAATGATTTATCAGTGTACCTATCATATGTCCTTACGTGATCTGTCAAAGAGTTTAACCCTTCTACCTGAAGCCAGTTACACTCTGAGTCTCAGGAACAGAGGTGTTGTCTTTCCCCCGATTCAAAGCAACTGCAAAGTTCCATACAGTAATTAAATTGTCATGAAATCTTTACCAGATAGCCCCACAGGAGACACTGAATCTGTAGACACCATTCAGCATCAGGGTATTTTGGATCCCCAGAAGTCAGAACTCTGTGGTACATCAGACATCTTTCATCTCAGGCTCCCCAATAATTATAAGTACAGTGATAACACATAAAAATAAAAGTGATTGATGGTTTCAGGGAATAGTGTCTTGAATTACAAAGTAAAACAATTATTTGGGAGTGTAGTTTTTATGCTGTAAGTACATTCTTTCACTAGTAATTTATATTACTTCCTGCTTCATGGAGGCTCTCTTATTTTCCCGCTGATAACCAGCTTTATGTGGGTGATGTGTGTCTATTGTGTTTAGACATTCTCAAACTGAAAAGAGTGAGACCCTCCAGGGGAAGTCACTCCTTGTACCAGTCACTTAGGATGACGCAGAGCTCTGAGACAGGAAGCTACACATGAGGAAGGGAGTAAATCTCTCCATTTTCATTGTCAAATGGACAATCAGAATTTTTGAAGGCACAAAAAAGTGTGAATATTAAAAATGGTGTCCCTTGGAAACAAGCTGAGAACCAAAACAAGGGAGCCTCTTTCCCTGAATGTCCTGGAGGGTGAGAGAGGGCGGCAGATTCGGACCGGGAACCCCCAAGTTCAGCTGCTCCGTGTTGGCCCACGGCTTTGGAGGAATCAAAACTTGGTTTTGTGCTTCCAAAGAAAGGACAGTTTTGTAGGTCCAGATTCTAGTAAAAATAAGATTAACAAAAATGGACAAGAGCATTCCTCAAGGTTGGTTCCCATGAGTGGAAGCCTTCACCAGGAGGAGAAAAACCACGAAAGTGCAGAGTGACAGAACGTATACTTAAAGTTTATGTTTGTATGTACATATACATAAATAATCCACCTACTTGTTTGTTGGCTTTGCACACATTTATCTAGAGATAAGATCTATAAAACTTGCATAAGCACACTGTTATTAAGTTGACAAAAGATACAGTATAACAAGATATTGATTTTCCTTCTGGACTATTTATCAGTCTGCTTTCTCCACTCCTGTACTATGCTTTTATTTTGTTTTACCACTTAAAAAAAAAAAGTCATTCTAAACAGTTTCCATTCTTTAAATAAATATTGATAGAGTGTTAAAAACTAATAATATACATCCTCCAAATTAGAGAAATACAAGATTTGTTTCCCTTTCAGAAACATGGATCTGTCGCAGGAGCTGTGTGAACATTGAAAAGGATATTCTGGTTGCTTGTTTGTGAATTGTATAGGCATCCACATAGCTGTTCTCAGTGTTTCAAAATTATATGCTGTTTAAAGTGCCCCGTGCTTCTCAGAAAACTTTACCAATTCTAATTAAAGGGACATTCTTCCATGTATGCTCTGTAACTATGGAAGGCCTATTTCATTTTTAACATAGCTCAGTTCATCTCAGAGTCCTCCTGGTTCACTCCACCACAAGCACAAGTCTGAAATACCCTCTGGTCATTTCATGTGCAATGCAGTTGTCATCTTTTTTGAGGTCATCTGACTTTGCACATTTAATAGAGGACAAAAATGGAGCATTCAAAACTTTTATTGTCTTATGTGGCAGGTGGTGGTTGATTGTCAGTTTGTAACTAATGGAAATTCATTTCCATTGCATCTTGAGATGTTTTGCAGCAGATAATGCTCATTAATTTGGAGGTATTGACAACTCTGGAGAGAAAGTTAGCAATTTACAGTAAGAAAAAAAGCATTTTAAACTAAAATTCCCATTGCTTATGATACTTTACAGCTTGAGAAGTCTAGTAACTTAAATTTTTTTCATCTGCTGAAGGACATGGTCAACTACCTTAACTGGGTTGCTGGGCCGAGTGTGTTCCACAGCCCAGGTAACACCATTAAAAAGAGTAAGCGTCTGGGGAGGAGAGAGGAGACATCAGTGGGAAATTCGGTGGGAGAGGTTCCTACAGTAGAGAATGTTTTTTGTACTTAAAGGCATCGAGTAAGATAAAGCATGTGTCCTCACCTAAAATTTTACACTAGACCGTCGCCCACGAGCCACCAGTTTGGGGGGACTCTTTAGGGATGAGGTCACCACCCCAAGAAAACTCTGATTGCGTTTGATAACTGGCCCATTTGCAGAGAATCCTCTAAGGTGAGAGCCTCAGTCTACCTGCAGCCGCTCCAGACCGAGGGATGCTGCAGGGCAACTCCAGGGTGGTTCCTCTGACTTTGAAACTTAACACAGCGATTGCCAACGTTTTTGGAATTCAAACACTTGTTACATTTCAGAAGACATGCGGGGTGCCAACATAGAGTGGCCAGGCTTTTACTTTGTAAATGATCTCTTCCAACCACTTCTTAATGCACAGGAAAGGCAGACATGAAATGCCCTGGAATATAGGGCAGCCTTTTCAATTGCATCAAAGGGGCCTCAGGAAAAAAGACAAGTTGGTTTCAGACAGATGTTTGGAAACCACTGGCTTAGAAGCCACAATGTGGCAGAAATCACTTCTCTGAACAAATGAATAACGCAGAATTAGACTAAGATACTCACATACATCCCAGTAAATGTGAAAAAGAAATCCCAGCTTTTTATCTTATTTATTTTGCCTATATATGCTGTTTGAATGTATTTGCTGAATGAATGACTAGAATTATAATTTTTCTTTTGAATGCTTCCATATATTTCAAAGCAGTAATAATATTCTAAAATCTTAATCATTTCTAAAAAAAAATCTCCATATACCTAGCATACTCTGTGGAATTAACAGTAATAAAGTTTGTGGTAGCCATCATCCTATGACCTCAGTTTTCAGGTGTTCACACCTTTGGGTGGTCCCCTTTCACAGTGAATAAGTGCTGGCTTTGTGACCAGCAGAAGATGGCAGAACTGATGGCGTGTGACTTCAGTAGGTGGGCACGTCAGTTCCAACTCCTGAGGCGCTCCAGCAGCCCCGTGGAGAGGCCCGCAAGGCAAGGCACCAACTTGCTCCCCATGTCAGTGAAGCACCTTCAAAGCAAGTCCCCCAATGCCGGTCACGGCGTTGGGTCTTCCAGCTTTGATCCCTGACATTGGAGCAAACTGCCCCTGCTGTTCTCTGTCTTAAATTCCTGCACAAAGAAACCGGGAGATCGTAAACGATGATGACTGTCTCCAGCTACTGAGTTGTAAGAAGGTGTGCTCTACCTAATCAGACTGGCCATCTTGCCAAGTTATCCACTTTCCTCCCTATATCTCCTGTGTAATTCCCTTTTTACTTTTCTTGTTTAAAAGATAAAAGCTAAAAATGCCAAACAACCCAAACATCCATTGACGGACAAATGGATAAACAAACTGTGGTCTGCACACACAATAGTGTTTTTATTGATACTTTGTCTTCAGTTATCCAACCTGGAAAACGGAGGAAATTCTGACCTGTGCTACAACATGGGTGAGCCTTGAAGACATACTCAGTGAAACAGGCCAGTCACAAACAAGGGCAAATCCTGTGGGATTCCATGTATATAAGGTACTCAGAGTCATCACTGAAAGCACAGAGAGGCAGAAATTAGCATACTGGTTACTGGGGGATAGGAGGAGGGAGAGTGAGAGTTAGTGTTTACTGGGTGCAGAGTTTGGGAAGATACAAAAACTGCACACAGAGATGGGGGTGATGGCTGCACAGCAATGCTAATGAACCTAATGCCAATGAACTAGGCACTTAAAAATGGTTAAAATGATAAATGTTATGTTATGCATATATATGGTACCACAGTGAAAAGGTAAACAAAGAAAGGAAAAAAGAACAGAGCCAGCTCAAGGCTGCTCAGGCACTACTCTTACAGACCGGAGTCAAGGTCAGATGGAGGGGCAGCAGGGGAGGGTCGCCGGGACAGAGAATGAATGGAAATGGCTCCATGGATCCTGAGCGTGACCCTTGGCAAAGCAGTGCCTTCGGCTACTTTGCAGGTGGTTCCAGAGCCCATTTTTTAAGGACAACAGGCAGTGTCCTAGCCCACGTATTATCTATCAGATATTACCTAAGTAAGTTCTGTAATCTCTTGCCCACATTTTCTTTTGATTAAATAAAAATAATTAACATATTGCAATAATATATACCTAGTATATTAGCTATTAGACTCAGTTAATATAATGTGAAACTTTTTGAAAGTTGACAGTATTAGTCTATAGATAATAAATATTTATTAATATTATTTGAGAAATAGTGCCTTATGGTGATCAGTTTTAAATATATTCATTCTTTTAGTCAGCAAATATTTTTTTTAGCACTCAGAGCCACCAGGCTCCGTTCTGGACACTAGAAACTTTTGGATAGGAGAGATGAAATAGGAATATTAACTAGGAAATAAATAGGAAATAAGCTCATTTAAAATCCTATAAACTTTAAAATAAATCAAATTTAAATTGAAACTATCTGCTACAGTTTTATTTAAAATTGCCCTTAGTAACTGATTATACCAGCTACCACATAATTCTGTTTTAATAACCTCAGAGTGTCCTGCTGTGCTTTTTGCTTTTGGAGCCAAAGTTTCCGTTTACTGACTTCTACGGGGTTAGTTCCCCCTCACACTTAAGATCAAGGCAGCGACTCATCCCTCAGAAGCCCTCAGTCAGAAAGCCTTCAACTAACACACAGAAAGCAGACAGGCTAAAACACACCCCATTTCTGCCAGGAGCCAACAGAACTCCTATTCCTATCTCTTTGTGACAAAGAAGTCTGCTGTATTTCAAGCTGGGCTATTTTATATTAGAAAAGAACTCATTAAGATAAGTGGCAATTAACATCTATACTGCAGTAAAAGTGCTTCTGACATTAACAAAGAAAATATAAAAACATGGGCTCTTTTAGATAAACTGAAATGTTTCTGCAGGGGGCCTTCCCAGAGACTTGCTGTGCTTTGTTTTGGAGATTACTGACACATTAACAGATTTAAATTTACCATAAATCAGCCTGCAAGTAATAAGCAATATTGCTAATATTGTAGAAGTGGCCATTATAAGCACAGATACTGGACTTGTCTGCTAAGCAGTGTGCAAGCACGGGCATACACACACCTTACACACAGGCTAGACCTGCTCTGTTTAAGTAACCTTGAACCCTCGATGACTACAAATTTTCCTTTGTATCCGTTAGAGAGGAAGAGAGTTTGTTTGATTTCCCTGCACTGCTGCTGCAATGAAAGTGAAGGCAAAGTATGCAACATGTAATAGGATCGTTGTGTCCATCTGCATGGAATGTGCATGTCATTGGAGCCCATACCATCTACCGAAGTGCTTGTATGTAACATGTCCCATTAGCTCATTCCCTGCAATAAGCACTTACAAATTGCTAGGAATAAAGACGCGCTCTGGTCATCTCAGTCAATGGGAGCTTGTTGTAAGTTTCCAGAGGAGTATGAAAGAGACAGGAAGCTGCCACAGCAGCCTCGCCAGGCAGGTCTCATTGAAAACCAGATCACGGTCCTGGATACAAAAGCTGCTTTGGGGCCATGGCAGGAACTCCGAGCATGGCACTGAGAAGTTAGCATTTGTGGTGTGGGGCCTCTCTGCCTCTGCCCCCCGCTTCCCTCTGCCCTCCTTCTTCTTGCCTCTCCTTCTCCCTTGGCACTGACTGCCAGGGCCACTGTGGCCCCAGCTTCTTCTGCCCTGCCCTCTCTCTGCACCTCTCCAATCATGTGTCACTCTACAGTGCCTTGAATTTGCACTTGCTCAAGAGAGCTGCTCGGGCTGAGTTGTGTCTCCCCTCATTCGTATGTTCAAGTCCCAGTCTCCAATGCCTTAAAACGAAACTGTAGTTGGAGAGAAGGTCTTTAAAGAGGTGATTAAGTTATAATGAGGCCATCAGGGTGAAACCCTAATCCAATGTGACTGGTGTCCTTAGAAGAGACCATGTGAAGACATGGCAAGAAGGCAGCCATCTGCAAGCCAAAGAGAAAGGCCTCAGGAGAAACCACGCCTGCTGGCACCTTGAGTTGGACATCTGGCCTCCAGAACTGTGAGGAAATAAATTTTCCAGCCTCCAGCATTCTGTTATGGCAGCCCTAGTAGACAAGACACGATGCTGCGTTTGGAGCCACGAGTGTGTTCATTCAGGATAAAACATGCTGGACAGAGCTCACACAGCAGGCTGCCTCCTCTCCATCCCTCTAGGCAGATCTGCCTTTTTATCAATGGGAACCCCACAGACATTCACCTGTTGCGGAGCTCTGCAGTCAACTATGCATCAGTATCCTCAAAGGGGGCCTATGGGATGTGTTAGCCTCTCTCAGAAGGCCCAAAGTGAGGCAGTTTAGCTGGCCAGTCATTTTGCTCATGTAGATACACCTTTGCTGAAGATGAATTTTGTATAGTGTTTGAAGTACAACATGCAAGTCCACATATATACCTTTGTCCTCCCTAAATTTGAAAAGACCTGTGATGTGTGAGAAAGCAGGGTTCTTTGGAGAAGACAATAGCACTGGGAACAACAGAAGGCTGCAGGAGAAGAGGAAGACCAGGTGAGAAGTGATTGACAACGGAAAAGAAGCCACAGGTGTGAGTCGCAGGAGCTGAGCGGGGCTGGGAGGACAGGACAGTGTGGACATCACTCAGGCATAGGGTCCGCAGGAGCCAGAGCCGACTCAATGGCGTGTCACACCAGCAGGTTATAGAAATGAGATTATAAAGAAATAAAGAGTATTTGTTATTAGTTTCACACAGAAATCATTAACCATGAATAAATCAACCTAATATCATGAATCATTAGTGCTGTGATAAATTGGATATACCCACGTATGAAAATGGAATGCTTTCTGCAAAACAAGAGTCACTATTCTTCATTTTATTCCTCTGGTTTTAAAGTCACTGAAATATTGTCCTCGGCCTACCACATGTTGAATTTTACATCAACATATCTCTTTGTCCTTAAAAAGTTACACACGCTAGGATGACCAGAACTTAAACTTTCTAGCACCTTCTCCTCTAGAGCCGTGCTATACAAAGGGTGATACAGGACCTGGGCGCTGGTTGGAGGGGCACCAACTCCCTGAGGATCTGCCCTGTCCACGGCCCTAAGCGGACTCTAGGCACATGGCAGTCTTCGTCACTCATCCATAGTCAGGACTTCTCTCCGGTCCCTCATCTGGTTTACTGAAGTAGTTAGAAATCAACATATGATATTAAGCCGTTAATCGTATTTGACCTCGAAAATGTGCTCTTTATTGTAATATGAGCAGCATAGTGAAGCCCTAAGATCACTGGACTTTTGCAGTCTCAGAGTCTTCTCTTATTTTCTCAAAAATCTGAATTCAGGAGGCCATGTGTTCAATATAATTGTTAGTGCAACCAACAAAATGTAAACTTACTTTTTAAAATGTCGTGGTATGAATTTCAAGACAATTTACTCTTTAAAAATGTCTCACTATATATTATCTTCATTTTTGCAATAATGAAATATTGTTCTGCATATCATGTGATATGGCAGTCTTTTCTGTCAAAATTTGTAAACTGACTTTATTCGCTTAACCACTGCATCCATAGAGTAGATGTAAAACCATTTACTTCATCGTTCCCTCCTAGGTTGTTTTATGGCCTGTTTGCTGGAATTCTTTTCTTTGATTATGTATTATGCAGGTATTGCAGTTTATGTGATGGCACTATTTTCTTTAAAACTGTCAAAATTTTCAACTTGCCTTCTAGAGATTTCCAGCAATTCCGTTGCCTTTCCTGTCCCCAGCCAAACCCTCCTAATGTCTTCACTTTCTCCTATTGAGCCTTTCTCAGCTACCCAGAGTCATCTGAACTAATCATGCCAGAGCTAGATTTGCTCAGAACCTTATTCTTCCCCTCTCGTTGCCCTTACCTGCCTGCCTTTGACTTCCATCAGAGCCCGTGCAGCACAAAGCCACATCTGGTCCTTCCCGATCAGCTTCAGCCACAGCATCCCGCTCTAGCCTGAGACTCCTTGGTGCGGTTGTGGGCACTTTGGGCTATGTTGTCATTCAGTACTGACTTTGTGGGTGCCTTGTGCGTGCTCTTTACAGATTAGGTGGGTGCTCCTTGTCACCTCACCAGTGTGGAGACAGACGTAAGACCATTCTCTACAGCCAAAGTGCATCCCAAAGGATGCCTCAGACTCACCTTACAGCTTGGAGCCTTTAGAAATACAGAGTCTCAGGCCCCAGCACGGACCTGCTGCCCAGAACTGGTATTTTAAAAAGATCTCCCTTGATTCATTTCACATTAAAGTTGAAGAAGCCCCGATCTGCAAGTCATCGTTACCCAACCAGCTTCTTTGGATCTCTAATAAAAGGCCTTCATACTTCTTGCACAATGTTGTGGAGTTTGCCCCCCCAGTGAAGAATCTGGGGCGAAGTTCTCAGGAAGCATGGGGATCTAGAGAAAGTAAATTCCGGGCCAGTGGCTTTCAGGCCGAAGTGGTGCGCCCCCAGCATGAGGGTCACCGAGCATCCAAGGCGATCAATGTAAAGACTCTCACATTTGCTCTCCGCCCATTCTTTCCACTTCCCTTTCACAGTTCCTCTTCCTCCTCTTCACAAATAAGGGCCGACCTTGTATTCGTCCCACACCTCACTGCGTATTTATGTGAACAAAGTTCTTTTTTTTTTTTTTTTGATAGCTGCCTCTATAAAAGCCAAGTATAGAAATTTTGGTACTGACCCGTCCTATTTTAGCAAAGAATAACATTTGTGCATGGATACATAAACTAAGTGTTAAAACCCAACATCCATCTCATCAAGGGATGCATTTTCAATAAAATTATATTGTATGTTTCATAATGGCATATCGAACTGTGTACGCTTTAGTAATCATACCTATGATGATAACTTAATCCAAAAGAAAAAAGTTGTTACATCTATAAGGGAAATAAGGATATGTGCATATGTATGAATGAGTTTATATGCTGTGTCAATGAAATACCAAGAAGCTGTCTTTGATCTCCTATATGTGATTATTTTAAAGGGAAAAATCTGTGAAGGTTCCGTCAACAACCGAGATTGCTTCATACTCTAAATTTTATTGGGTCGAGCTCTGAATCTTTTATTAAGACTGCAAAGGAAAATAAAACTTCTGAAGAGTTCCATTAGGCTTGACCTTTGAACTGGTTTCTCAGAAGTCAGAAAGGAAATGCAGACTGTAGTTTCTGTTGAACACCAGTTCAGGCGAAAGGGGTGAGTTTTTGCACTTCAGACTTTGATTTTCATTTAAGGCTTTCGCTCTTTAGAAAAAAGGATAATGTGTTAGGTTGAAAGCTGGAAAAATTTTACTTGGCCTTGAGTTTTCTGAGAAATCAGCGCCCATTTTTTAACAAGTTTCAGAAGCAAACTATTTTAGCCACCAAACAAATGGTTTCTTTCAATTAATACACAGCAAATGGGAATGTCTGGAGTCCTATTTGAACAATGGGCCAACTATACTTTTTCCCATCCTGTTACCCTCTCCACGGTCAATGGCACCCTGTCCGGCAATGGCAGGCTGCCCTCCGGCTGAGAAGCCTTGGGCGGTTCATCTTTTCAAAACAGCCAGGATTATTTCCTGCCAGTAACCTGATGTGCCCCTGACCCTGTTAGGAGAGACACCATGTAGGTTTTTCATCTTTATAAGAGAAAGAGAAGGGAAATATTCTCAAATACTTCCTAGTTGTTAATGCAAGCGGAGAGCACGCTTTCTTTCAACGATCATTGCAATGGATGGGAATGTCTCTTTGGTTAAGTTTCAGAGAGGAAAAAAAGAGAGTTTTGATTCCTTTCTGATATGTGCCCTTTAAGGTTCTCCCCGCTTGGTTTCAACTGGCAACACTTGGAGAATATGCTGGCTGTGACTGAGAGAACGTTCTGCGGCATGAAGGAGAACATGCTGCGTGTTGGCATCATACAGCAGGGTTTCAGTCTGATGGGACTGTCACCTGTAAAATGGTGTGGGCATTATTTTTCATTGGGTTTTTTTTGGATCATTTTGGTATTTGGCATATGAATATAAGAAAAGAGTGCACTGCGCTTGTCCAGAATCCCTTCTGCCTATAGCAGCAGGTTTAGCCCCCTCCCCCTTTCCCCCGCCCCCCGTCCAGGCAGTGAATTCAACCCAGACTATAATCAGAAAACTTGAAGGTGTCAGTCATGTTCCAAGAACCCAACATCGAGTTCAGTCTAGTCTGCCTGTCATGTTGGGCCTGGCCTTTTCTAGATTGCCAGCTTCTATCTCGTCCCTTACTTCCGGTGACCAGGTGAGGGCATGCTTCCCTGGCGCCCCCGCCCTGCCCCCTTCAAAACACAGCACCTCAGCTCAATACCCTAAGGCAAGGAACATCCTCTGCTCCAGTGATTCCTGTTCTTTCCTGTTCCCGGATCCTGGCCTTGGCTAGGACCTTGCTCCTTGCTGGTCAGAATTCCCTGTGGCCGTCTGCTTACCTGCTTATGCTCACCCACCCAGCTTGTATCCCCGCGGTAGGCTCCTCTCCTGAGTGCTGTATGTGCATCTATTGGATAATTGTTCTAGGTATTTCAGAAGCATTACACCTTCTCTCAAGACCCTAAATCTGTTCTGCTTCCTTGAGTCTGTGCCCTGTGCTGCCTTCTACTTCCTAAACCAAAAGTCTTGACTGGGTCTTCAAGTCCATCCCCCCTTTACAAATCATGAAATTGTTCATGACTTTATCTTTGAAATATGTCACTCTAGACTTGCTCCTCACTCCCTGCTTTTCCCTTAATGCAAACCCTTGTCACCACTTACCTGGAAAGATGCAAAGCCTCTCACCTGGTCCCACGGACCCCAACTCTGGGCATCCTCGTCCCAGCCACCAGAAACACCATCTTCAAAACTAACTACATCATGCCATCCCTTCTTAGTAGCTTCTTCTCCTGCTCTGTCGCCTATAGAATAAAATACAAATCCATAGTCTGAAATGTGAGGTTTCACCATTTTGGCTCCCCTCCCCCTTGAGTCCCGGATCCCACCACAGCTGCCCTCCTCCTCGGGACCCAGCTGCAGTTGCAGGATCTGCTGCACCCTTGCATGTGCCTGTGCTCCTCATGTGCTCTTCTCTCAGCTGAAAGGCCCTCTCCCCTTCCCCCTTCTGGAAAGTTCAAATCTTCCTTCCAGTTTCCAGTACAATCTCTTTCGCTTCTCTCTGTGCTCCCCCTGGAGGGTCTGCAGAAACCTGCAGGTCTGTAAGCAGGGAAGAAGGGAAGGGAGAAACGGAAGGGAAAGGGTAATGACACGGAGCCCACGTAACTCGAGAAATATTGAAGAGAAAACGATGATTCAGAGCAGTGGAACCTTGGCAAATGCCCAATTTTCAAACACGCACACACAAACTCACACATGCACACACACACACACGCACACACACAAAGTTTGATTCCGGACCCTGGAGACCAATATGCTAGAGATGTATCTTTTAGGAAAAATGTTGGGAAAATATTAATATAATTGTTTGTTAGCACATTACAATGAAGTTAAGAACCATTAAATACCATCATATTATTTTTACTGAAATTGAGTAATGATAAGCAATGTCACTTAGGTTTTTAATAAAGTTCTTAAATTAAGATATTAGGGGCTATTTCCAGATATGACATATATTTATATTTTTAAAAAGCCCTTGGAAAAGTTTCTTATGTTATTGTAAAGAAGATGACATACTGGTGGATTACCATTAGATAATTCAAGAGTTTATATCATTCTTGAAATGACCACAGTCTCCTATGGGAATTTATTTCTTGCCACTGAGTCCCTTTACTCATGGTGCAAGTGATTTTATAGCTTCTTTATGCTTTACTTTTATTAACCTTTCATTTGAAAACATTCATAATTTTTAATAATAGAATAATGTAGAGAAAGGCTGAACCACTTCTCTGAATTAACCACGCTTTTCCAGGAGTGGGAATTTTGAAAAGACGCCGAGGAAGGTCATCTTGCATCACATTTGACAAAAGAAACCTTTGTGACACCATTATTTCTAGTGGAGAAGAAAAAATGAGTGGTGATTTTAAAGGCTTTGAACCTAAGGAGAATTTTCTTTCTTGCCTAGAATCTTTTAAAGCTATCCTAAAGGTAAGGAAAAAGTAAACGTAAAGCACGACGTGTTGGATGAGACATGCAATGCAGGTGTCACCTGTGAGCCGTGTTAGTTACTCTCAGGGAGTTGACAGGACGTGGTGTGTCCTTCTCTGGCAGGAGAGCCAAAAATGGGGGACACGTTCTTTCCAATTCTTTTCAGAATGGTGCCGCCGGGAGGGAAGGGCTGTGCAAAGTGACTCACCTCGTTGCCTGGGGTGGTCGAGTGATTACTGACTGGTCTCCACCAGTGTGTCTCCACAGGTCGTGTGGCTCACTGACTTTCCAGTGCTTGAACTCAAGAATTAGACTGTGTGGGAAAAGAGATCACAAATAGATCACACGCGCTAAAGTGATGTCTCCTGTCAGCGACGTAAACTAACTGTGCTCTGGTCACAGTTATTGACAAATGATCGTGTCTGCTCACAGAACTAAAGACCGTGTTACGTTTTGCTCTCTAAACTCTAAGTTCACATGAGTTTCTTTCCAGAAAATGCCCTGTAACCTTCCCAGAGTACATGTGTCTCCATATACAGAGTAGGAACACATATGAGCTTTTCAAATCTTATTTAATTTATTAAAAAATACATGGGTTTTGTTACCTTCCAAAGCAGACTGACCATACCTTGATAGAAATTTACTTTGACTTGGAATATGTTTTCTTCTAGATTGTACCTATTTTAAGTCTCTTGTTTATAATATAATATGTTTTTATCCTATAGGTAGGTGTCAAAATAAAAAAGAGCTTACACTGTATATGCATCCAGAGGCCACTGAAAAGACACATTATTGAGAAATTTCATAAAATATTGGAAACATGAATTACTTCAATCTAACTTTGCTACTGTACACACACGTATAAATGACACTTCAGTGAAACTCTCACGTGGAGTAGTGCATTTATGTCACGAGTCACCAATCTTTTTGGAGGCAGTTCCTAAATGCTTCTTGTATAACATTATGCAACCCTGCTTTCATTATGTTGACAGAGATTCTCGGCAGTAAATGCTCTGATAACATTAAAATTCCAGAGACAAGTAAGACGTATCCACGTCTTCACGAAACTTTGGGACGTCTGTAGGACAGGGACAGTTTCATTCCTGTGAAAATGCTAAGTTGTTGAAGTCTGAGTAGAGCATTTAGTGAGATCGGGAGGTGGGGAAGGCTTTCCAGAGCACACTGCTTGGAGAAGAGGCAGTTGCTAAGTCAAGTTCGTGATGATGCAAAAGGAAAAGGATGATGCGAGCAGCGAGCAAAAGTTCCCCGGGATGGGAGGTGTTGACGTGTGGAGGGGAGGGACAGGACAGGACACCACCAAGGGGCGGTGTTCAAGCTTCCCCGTGGCACTGAAGGGCTCAGAGCTGGGAGACAGCATGATTGGGTTTCTTTATTGTGTTTGACATCAAGGCCACAGGCAGTGGGGAAACAGGGACTGGATTTGGGAAGTGGCCCTTTGCTTTAGAATCAGACATGGGAGGACCGTGTTGTGAGCCAGTCGACCATGTTCAAAAATCTCTTGACAAAGGACCACATCTCGACAGGTTGCTCGTTCAATGTGTATGGTCTATATTTCTCCAGTGTTTTTGAAACAAGACAATCTGTTCCCTTACATGTTTCCCATCTTTCTTTTTCAACTGTGTTCCTTGCCATTTTTAATGAACTTCTCAAAATTCTAACTTTACATTTTTATTACATCATTATCAAAATGTCTTATGTTGGTAAAGCCATCACATAGAATGGCTTTCACAGTAAAGTCGAGACTTTCTGAAACAGCAACAGGGGCAGGCGTGGTGGAGATGGATGTCATGTTAGCAGTAAATCCGAGCTGTTTGTTGCTGGCTGGGTGGCTGTGGTCTGAACCTCTAAACCTGCGCCCATTTGCCACGATCACCTGGCACAGCACGGATGTGAAACCAGAGCGATGGGTCGGCACCCACAGTGCAGAGTGCAGTGGGCGTCCTATGGAGCAGAGTACTGACTTGATACTTCAATCTTTATTATCGTACACAACATCTACACATGACAAAAATGGAAGAGAAAGTACCTTTGCAGTGTTTCAGTGCTAGAAAATCACCGTTTTGTAAAATATTATCCATTATTACGTCAATTTTTCTGGTAGCTCACTGTTTAATTCTCTTTTGCTGGTGGTGGATCCATTTCCACTTTAGTTTCTGTTACAGATACTAAAAAGACGATCAAGCTGATTTTTAGAATGCATCACAAAGTTCTGCATTTTTATATGAGAAAAAAAGGATAATGTGCGAGGCCAGGGAAACCCTGCCAATCTAGGCCGATGCGTACTTCGCTGAGCTGGAGCACGGAGACGGAAGTCTTTAATAACAGAATGCCAGCATGTTCTGCAGAATTAATTAGCTCTCAGAATTCTTGGGAAGAAAAGTTGAAAAACTCTATCTCTATTACCCAGTTATAAAAGTCAATTGATCCCTGAATTTCCTCACACATTTATACATGAAAAGCATTTTAAACAAAATACTTATTATAATTTCTCATTCTACAAGAGTGTGATAACAATGAGAATTCTAAAATAAAAATTGCTTTCATATCAGTTTTTATTATAAAAGTTACTGAAATGCAAAAAAGAAGTCAACAGTATAGAATTATTTATAAATTGCTTTAATATTTTAGAAACATGGAGTATAAAATACTTTATGGTCTCCACTAATCTCTAAATTGTATCATCTTTAAAATTTTAAAAACACGACAGCAAAAAGTGACACTCCTCTATTAAATAAATTGAAATATGGAATTACCCCTGTATCTGTTCTGCTTTTTATAGATCAGTGTCTATAAATACAACCATAATCTTGAAAACTTTAATTTGATGTATTTCATTTATGGTGAACCCTCAGCTACTAGCATTGCCTGTTTTATTTAGAGTTCTTATGTGGCATAGAGTTCTCTACAATCTAATGGAAAAATTGGGAAATTCAAATTAATAATTATTTTTGTTAGTAAATCACAATATAGAACAACCAATTAAATTTAAATTTCAGGTAAGCAATCAATTATTTTTAGTATCATGAGACCAGGCAATATATCGGATATACTTATACAAAAGGTTTAGCAACTGTTTATCTGAAATTCAAATTTAACTGGACATCCTATATTTTATCCAGCAACTCCTGGCCACACCGGGCTGCCTCCTGTTATGTGTTTCTTCAGCTGCAGGGGGACCTGAGATCCAGAAGATCTGGACTCAGCTTTAAGTTCAAACAGACATTTTAAAATATGACTATCCAGATTTTGGGATGCCGGCAAGGTTGTTTGATTTTCAAGAGCCAGGCTGTGATGTGGACGGGGGAGGAAGACATGGGGCCCTGAAACCACTGCTGAAAAGCTGCCCAGAGAACATGAGAAAATCCAGAGTGGAACACAAGAGCAGACTTCCTGAATTTTGTAAAGTAGTTAAAAGATCAAGCAGGAAAGACAAAGTCAAGAAATTCAGAGGGAACAAGTCTGGGGTTATGGTTATGTTGCTGAGTGGGACCCTGTAAAGGTGGCCAGCAGACCCCACCCCCTGAGATTCAGCCAGGGGAGTCAGAGTGGAGACATCAGGACCCCAGAGAGTTGTTGGTGGCTGCCCCCCTGTGGAATTTGAAGAGGACACATCTTTCTGGGAACCAGCACCAGGCAGTTGAGTAGGAAGCAACGTGGCACGGTAGGGTCTTCACTTCTACTTAGCCTGAGAATTCCAGATGCTTCCACAGGATCCCTGCAGAAGGGTTCAGCGTATCAGGGACTCCAAAAGGGGTCTCAGGACGAGAAGGGCTGAGAAGAGTGTGGATCCTATCTCTGGAGCCTCGGAAGGCCCTAGACCTGAGTGCTGTGGAGCTCAGGAGCCCTGCTTCCAGTGGATGACCCAGGTCTTTCTTGTTCAGGCAGAAGGTGAGGAAAGACACAGACCAGTGTGAGGACTTCCGCCTTGGTGACAGGATGGAAGAGCAGACATGTCTATGAGAGTTGACTCTAAGTGGAAAGGCACTATCTTCTGAACAGGATGGAAGAAAGTGTCAGGCCCCACAAACAGAAGCTCTGGAACAAATGAGGATCTGTTTAGAGGGAAGAGAAGGCAGTCACATTCCTGAGCCAAACATTAGTCATGTTTAGATTTCAGCCACTCCAGCAGCATGTGATAAGAATGCCCGGAGCTGGAAACCACAGGCACTATCAGGCCCTGTAATTCTCCACAGACAAAGTGGAGTCAAAATTGATTTTAACAGTGTTTTGAAATGGAGATAAGGAATTCTGGAAGTGTAAAATGCCAAGCAAAAATTCATTTAGAAAATACACAGAGTATGTGATAAAAGCAAGCTGTCCAAGGTAGTGTGGGAGGTTTTGAGTATGTATAAGTGTGCGCATGTGCATGTATGTGTGCATGTTTGTCTCTCAGAGGGTAGAGGGGAATGAGAGCCGAGCCTGCTGTGACAGGTCACAGGGGAAAGTCGAGAAGGAGGACAGGTAAATCTGGACCCTGTGGATGACTTCCACATGAAGAGCAGCCCAGCCTTTGTTTCTGAAAGGAAAGCACAACTCCCAGGTGTTATGAACGAGGATTGACAGAATCAGAACTGAGTTGTAGGAAAATTAAAGTGATTATAACGTGTAGGATGGAGTGAAGGGATGGATCATGAGCTGTCAGCAAAGATAACTTTGGGGCTTTAAACCTTAGAAAACAATATTATAAATAGAAGCAATGAAGGCAGAAGGAGAAATTCAGTGTGAGGGGAAGATAAGGATTCACTTTAGATGTGTCAAATGTGATACAGCATTTCAGTCCATCAACAAAGATGTCTTGAACTGGCCAGCACTGGAGTTGTCATGAACAAGGCACTGAAAACATTCAGCGTCCACAGCAGCAGGAGTCCTCTTAGGGGTTGGCTGAGTTTACTCTGCCTAGCACAGGACCTCACCCATTGGAAGGGCGCAAATATTTGTTAATGAATGAAAACAGACACAAACTGTGGTGCATCCAAGTGGAAAGAACTGAGCAACTAAAAATGTTGCCTGGGTTTGCATCAATATTAATTGCTTCAATACCTTTTGCCTTGAATGAAGCTAAATTTACTTTTCAAAATGAAAACGAAATGAACATGTTTTGAAAATTAACATAGACTCCACATTGCATGTAGTCTATCACTAATTTGAAGTTTGTGATTAATGGAGCCTGGGGAGAATTGAACCTACATTTTCTAAGTCAGGATTGGTAAACTACAGCCCACAGCCTGTTTTTTAAATAAAGTTTTATTGTAACACAGCCATATTTACTTGTTGATATACTTACGTACTGGTTTTGCACTACACCAGAGGAGCCAAGTAATTGTGAGACTGTCGTGCAAAGCCTAAGATAGTTACTGTTTAGTCACTTTACAGACAAAGTTTGCTGACTCCTACTTCTAAGCCAATATGTGAAAAGTTAAGAGTAGGTTTATAAATGCAATAGATTGACAGCTTGCTTCAAAAAATATAATTGTAATCTAAGCAGAGGGTAATGTGGCTTAGACATGCAATTTAAAAAACTAATTATACAACATTTTTACATCTAGGAATGAAAGCAAGGCTTTTAATACGTGGCACTATGAGTCCAATGTAATGAGTGTACTTAAAAGTAATAAATCTCCCTTATTCTGAAAAAAACTTTTTTATAATTCACACTTTTTATGGTGTTAAACCAAACTACTGATGGTTTCTAATGGAACCATATTTTTTTTTTTCCTGGGAAATACTTAGCACCAGTTAAAGTGAGCATAAACTGATCTCATTAGA
This sequence comes from Micronycteris hirsuta, assembly GCA_004026765.1. Taxonomy (NCBI): domain Eukaryota; kingdom Metazoa; phylum Chordata; class Mammalia; order Chiroptera; family Phyllostomidae; genus Micronycteris; species Micronycteris hirsuta. The sequence goes on from PVJI01004017.1 coordinate 41,724, forward strand.
TAATGAGTTAAGGTAATACAAATTATTATCAGTGAGAACATATTTAAAAAAATATTGGCCGTGCTCAACCATCGGCACTGCCCTCAGCCCGTTAGCCCATGGATTTTTTTAAACTCTGTCCACACAAAAGCTGCCTCACACGGTCTGCCTCATGCCGGAGTGAGGAGGCTCCCGGTCCACCAGGTTGCCTCCAGCAATCAGACCCTTTGCTTTGTGCCCCGTGCCCCTGAACATGTGGAAACACACATTTGTGCACACACAGCCACATGTGCACACACTTTTGTGGTTTGGGTGTATTCTGAGGGGCAAAGACCTCTGATCTGCCCTCTCTTCATACTCTCTCAAAAGCAGAGAAAGAAGGGAAAAAACACTTTTAAGTGTGGGAAGAATTACGATCTCCATAAAAACTAATTTGACCTTGGGGACTAATAAATGACTCTGGAGGCAAGTCAGAGAAAAAGCTTTGAGATCACACTCTGAGCAACGCAGCTCATTTAACTAGCACGTGGCCCCCTGAAGGGACCACTGTAAAGGACAGCGGGGCTGTCGGGTCAGTGTGTGTGGCTCAGAGCGATGGATAGAATTCCGCCTCTGGGCCGCAGGGCGGAGCCCTACACTCAGACCTCCAGCATTCTGCTCCAGTAACATACAACAGGGAACCAAGTTCGGTGAAGGTAGCAGTCATCAGCTTTGGGGCAAAATATGGGAGCCAAACTCAGGATAGAAGACTGGATTTTATGAATTTAACATCAAACTTGGTTCTCTGTGTCTTTGCAGCTGAGCACAATGCAAGCCAAAACTTGGAGGCATTTTGGCATTTTGATTCAGTAACATGGTAAAAGATCAAAGCATCCAACAGTCCTGTGCATATGAAAGCAACCATACCTTTTAAAGATAGCTGTGTCTTGTATAACAGGGCCCAAGGTGAACCTGTGCGCTCCGAAAAGATAGCAGATCAAGAAAGCTATTTTTTTTTCTGTTTCCAAGGCAACAAAATGACAAATAGCTTGAGTCTTAATCCAATGGAGGGTATGAGAATTCTGGCACATTTCAATTAGAAAATGGCTGCAGGAAAGCAGAAAGTCCTGGGTCCATCCCTTACTCACCCAAGGAGCCTGTTTTCCTCATAGTCTTTCTGAAAGATGCCCTAACAACATCGATGGGAGCATTGTTTAGCTTCAGATCTGTTGAGAAAAACAAAGGCAGAGAAACATAGAAATCGTGTGATGACTATGTGTAATACGTTACCACACTAGTTGTGTGGGATTGGTTCCGATGCCTTACTAACCAGCTGATATGTTGTTGAGAAAATATGCTAAAGGGGTAGAAAGGAGTAAGAGGGATGTATTCACACTGGGGAATCAGAAAGGCTGTAGACCAATCATTCCCCCCAAGCCTGGACGGATGAGTAGAAGTGGAGGCAAAGAGGTAAGGATGCAGTCCCACAGACCTGGAATGAGCATGAGCCGTGGTGGCAGCAGAGGGTCCGTTTGAGGAATGCTGCACAGCGAGGGCGGCTGGTGCTGTGATGGGAAAGAGGGCATGGAGGTGGAGGAGGCAGTTGAGGTTTGAAGATTATTATCCTAGGAGACTTGGGTGTTACTTGAAGGCAGGGTAATATCGGACTTAATTAGAGAAAGAAACCTAAGAGCAGAATGGACAAAAGAAGGAGGTGAGGCTCAGAGATGATTTTTTTTAACTCACATAGAAATATTTATTGAGAGCAATGATTTGCTCAAACCTATCCTCCGACTCTATCTTCAGCTGCACCTCCTCGTCACTCCTCTAAGCTAACACGACCTCCACCTTTGCTACTGTCACAGCCTCCTAATGTTATTGACTAAAAGAGTCTGTCCACCAGGTGCTAGCAGACCACTGAGAACTGCAGTGGAGAAATAGTGGCTATTTTATTATAATGACGCTACCCAGAAGAACGAGAAGCAAATACTCAAAAGCCTGAACTCTGATAGTGGAAGGTTAAGATTATATAGGGCAAAATCACAAGACTCCATGGGGTAAGGGTTTGGAGTCATGCTGGGAGCTGATGGGTCAGAGGTGAATAAAAGTAATTAATCATTTCTTTAGGTCTTGGGCTCAGTTCCAGTGACCCTCTGCTGGTTTCATTGGAAAGTAGTTAGGGGTCATTCCACCTTAGGGCTCAGGAGCTGAAACACAACTTAGGTCAAGATGTTATTGTTAGCCTGCCAGAGCCAGACAGTGTGACCGTTCGTCAAGCCCAGGCCATGGCCTTCTGCTGCCTCGGGGATTGCTGATTATCTGGGGGGAAAGGCTTCGTCTCTAAGGAGTAGATAGATACATACATAGATGCATAGATACATAGATCGATAAATCAATAGATAGATAGATAGATAAAGAGAGAGAGAGATGGTTTCTAGAGCTGGGATTTAAAGCTAAATTTAATCAAAGTTCTAAGGGCCCTCAGTCTCACTTTCTAGCTTCTCTGCACTTCAGGTCTTGCTTCTTCCTAATCTATTTTTCTCACAGCAGACAGAATATTAATTTTTCACATATGGAAATCAGCATGCCACTCCCCTGCTCAGACCCTTCATTGTCTTCCCATTACATTTAAGATCAAATCTGAAGTCTTTTAAAAATATCTTAGTAGATTTAGCCTGCCTGGATCACATCTCATCCTCAAGTCATCTCCCCTTCACCCTGCCCAGCATGAACCAACCTCCGAGGTCTTCTTTTAACGTCCTGAACAGATCAGCCGGGTCCCCACCTCGAGGCCTCCCCACGGGCTCATCCCTCAGCCTTGGACACACTCCACCCTTCTCACTTGGCCAACCCCATTCATCTCAGGTGTGCACCAAAGAACGTATTCTGGACCCTCACCACCACCTGCCCATATAAATTAGATTCTTTCCTGAAAGCTCTCCTCATACTCTTAACCTTTCCTTCTTGACATTTAGCAAAGTTTGTAACCGCATCTGGTGTGCGTGCTCTTGTTGATGCAGAAAGGCCCACAGCATCTCTATCATGACTGTCCGTACCTGGCTCACGGGAGATACTGACAACATCTGTGGGAGAGAGGCTGCTGAGCGTGGGAAAGAGGCATGAATAATTTAAGAATCTAATGGATGTGATGAATGAGCCAGCATGGTAAATAACAAACAGGGCACATGGAACCCCGCCTGGGGAAGTGGCTGCAGGATAGGTGTCCAGGGGCCCACTGGAGAGGTGAATACAGTATTAGTCTGAAAGCACCTAGGGCTCTAGAAGTGAGGAGGGAGCCAAGGATGGAGAAGGGGCCGAGCACAGGTCTTAAAAGGCAGGCCTGTGAACTAGGTGCAACATTTGCATTCTGGCTCTGCTCCTTCCTAAATGAGTGATTCTGAGAAATCCACTCAAATGGTTTGTGCCCTGGGCTCCTGTCTGTCAACTGGAGCTGATGATGATAATACCTGCCCTACTGGGCAGTTATGAAGATTGAAGGTGTTAGTGTTTGAAAAGAACTCAGATCAGTGTAGCAAGATCTATATCGCCAGCTCTGAAAGGCGGCAGAGAGCTGAGGAACAGCGGTGGCCCAGAGAAGCGATCACAGGACCAGGAATGCTTCTCAGAATGCTGACTGGTGGCTCCGTGGACAGGTTGCTGAAACTCATTCAGACACTCATTCATTCATTCATTGGACAAGCACCAGACCCAGCGCACTGCAAGGAACAGGGGATACAGGATTCTAAACTCAGTTCTCATACTCATCGAGTTTGGACCAGTGGGAAAGCATGGAGATGTCCGACAGGTGGACAGAACGACGGGTGCGTGAAATGCGTTGGAAGAGAGGGAAAGATGTTGATTGATCTCTGACCTCCATGGACAGGAAGAGACAGACTCACCAACCAAGAGCAGAGTTGGGAAAGGACAGGGAGGGTTTGGAAGAAAAGCAGTGACGTAACCACATGGTGAATGGGCTTGCCTGATGGCGGTGAATCATCAGGGGTCGATTTAGAGCCCAAATGACCCCTGTCTTGCCAGGAACCCTCCCTCCCACCCCTGCTCCTTGTCACTCTTCTCATTTTAAATAAATGTCATTTAAAGAAACTAATTTTATATTGTAGTTTTAGAATTTGTATTGGTGGACCGAAATCATTCTCTAAGTTTCAGGTCCACCAAAACCTGCATTTATGTGGGCATGGGATGCACTGCTGAGCAGCACGGAGGGGCTGTGCCTGCTGGGGAGAGGAGGTGGCAGTGTGCATGATGCACCCACGTGTGCTTGTGCATGTGCACACACACAGGAGAAAAAACAAGTAACAATTTAATCAAGCTGCTTGTTGTGCAATATTTCACAAACTATTTTAATAAAATGTTCTTCAACAACCGGTAGGACCGGTACATTATCCTCATTTTAGAAAGAACACTGATACTCAAGATACCCGGACTAACTGACCTGAGACTACCATGCAGAGTGGAATCAAAACATGAATCAGGTTGATTTCCCTTTGCCACATACTTCCTCCTGATGGAAATCAAGAAGCACCGAGAGCAAGACTGGCTCAGAGCACGTTCCTGAGTGAAGGAGTGGCAACCACTGCAGTGTGGCCAGCAGACAAATACTGGGGAAGGCTTACCTCGTGCCAGGCATCTCTTTCAGCAGTTTGCATCTGTTATAGCCCTCTGTCCTCCCAACAAAAAGAGTGATTTTATCATTGATATTTTACAGAAGGCTCCAGCCAGTGGGTCACTTGCCCAGGGCCACAAGGTCAGTGGGAAGAGCTCTGGAATTCAGCCAGGCCATCGGCTTCCTTAAGCACCATGCTTGGCTGCCCATCCTGGGTTCTAGGGGCAAATTGTACCAATGAATTGTACCAATAATTTTTTAATAATTAGGAATTAATTTTATCCTGAGGTCAAGAGTAACAGTCTCCCTGCCTGTTATATCTTCAATACCAAACTGAAGATCAGTTCAGCTGTTTGTTTGTTTTGAGTACTTGCTCAATGCCAGATACTAGACTAAGCATTGCACTGAAAAGAATGGAAGTTTCTGATGCAAAAACTTCTCCGTGGCTTCGAGGTGTTCACAGTCTTGAAGAAAAAAGACACACATGAAACACAGGATACAGTAACATGAGGTGTCAGGTGCTGAAGACTGAGTGACTGAGGCAGCAAGTTCAACCAGGGCTCAAAGTCTAGTTGTTGCTGCAGATGTGTAAACTCAAGGATAACTCCTTGGGGCACATGGGCAGAGAGGTAGAGGGACAGGGGTCTCTGGGCATCTGAAATGGCCTTCCTACCTCTTTTCTACATTTGTGGAACCTGCCAGGTGATGCCTCATGAGCCTGGTGGGCACTTGTACATCCTCCAGCAGATCATTTTCCATTCTTTTGCTATTAACCTTTTGAGGCAGCTATGCAGCGCCAGGAAGCAGAGGCCCCATTGGTAATTGCACAGTGACATCAGCATGTTTTCTTCTCCATTAGCCATTAGTCGAGAGTAGGTACAGTGTTATTACAGAACCTGGGAAACCTTGTTTTCCTTTGTTGCCCTTCCCTAAGTTATCCTGGAGCTGCTGAGCTCACTTCCTGTTCCCATGTTCAGTATGTATGGGACTTGTTGCAGGCTTCCAGCATTGGCCTTATTAAGGGTGTGGGCCATTCCATTCTCGCTCCCATGGCCCCAGATAAATAGCACAAGGACAGGACTGCGGGGGATAAGAGAACAACTTCCTTTGTTGAAACAAACATGCACACCTCCAAGATTTCAGCCCAGGGGATCCCAGGGTGAGACAACTGTGTGCAGGTTGGGGAGGCTCTGTAGGAGCAGCACCCTCTCAGTCTCTCTTGATCTTGGGCTACGCCTATTTATCTTCCTTAGGATCAGGGTTGACCACATAGCTACGCGCAAGGAAAGCAATGCTTACCCTGAGAAAGTCAGTCCCCCTTCCCTTTATCCCTCTCAGCACAGATGAGATGGACCAAGCATTGGAGGAAGAATTTTATCCAAGATCAGAGAGCAGATACCAATTAATTACAAAGCCAAAGCCGGAGCACCAGCCTAGGAAAGTAAATTCAGTGCAGGTTTCTGGTTTGAGGATGATCTAATTCCCGTAGAGTTCCAGCTTACAAGTGCTTAGGGGATCTGACTCCCAGCCACTCTCGTTCCTACACAGGGTCTCCCCTGCCCTACTCTGATTGCCCAGTTTTCCTGAGGGCACACTTAGTCGTTCAAGTGGAAATTAACCCAGAAATAGACCATACACAGTCAGTGAAGGGCCAGCCTAGTCCACAGAACCATCATTTCCATAGCAGAGGCGATAGGAAAGCCTGGGGCAATCAAGTTTCCAAAGGGTGAAATATTTGCATTTTTTCCTGTTGTAAGAAGTTAGCAAAAAGGAGTAAAGTTTCCAATATTTGTGATGAACATGTATTGTGTGATATTAATATAAACATTTACCTTTTAGGATTAAAACAAAATTGTTTTAACCTACTCCCTGTCAGCTTACAAACTTTATTATAGTGCTGAGCAAAGAGTAAGGATTTGAAAATATGGTGATTTCTGCCCCTCAATGATGAATCTTCAGGAAAAACTACTATTCTATATTTGGGGAGAGGGTGTTAGGGGAAAAAAGAGGGAAAGATTGAACTGTTTGAGGAAGTAACATCACAGACAAGAATAAATTCAAAATGGACTTAAATGTTAAACCCCAAACCATAAAAATTGTAGAAGAAAACATATAGGCAGCATATAGGCAGCAAAATCTCAGACATTGCTCATAGCAATATTTTATCAGACATATCTCTCCAGGCTAGGGAAACAAAAGAAAAAATAAACAAATGGGACAACATCAAACTAAAAAGTTTTGCATAGCAAAGGAAATCATCAACAACAACTAAAAAACAACCCGTAAATTGGGAGAACGTATTCACCAATATATCTGATAGGGTGTTTATATCCAAAATTTATAAATAACTTATAAAATTCAACAACAAAAAAGAAAAAAAAACAAACAACCCAATTAAAAAAATGGGAAGAGAACGTAAATAGACACTTCTCCAAAAAGGACATACAGATGGCCTATAGACATGAAAAGATGCTCAGTATCACTAATCATCAGAAAAATGCAAATTAAAACCACAATAAGATATCATTTCATTGTCAGAATGACCATCATCAATAAATAACAAGTTCCAGTGAGGATGTGTAGAGAGAGAAACCCTTTTGTGCTATTGATGGAAAGCAGTATGGAGATACCTCAAAAAATGAAAAATGGATCTGCCCATTTGACCCAGTGATCCCACTTCTGAGAATATATCTGAAGGAACCCAAAACACTACTTCAAAAGGATATAAGCACCCCTATGTTCATTGCAGCATTATTTACAATTGCCGAGATATGGAGGCAGCCCAAGTGTCCATCAGTAGACGAGCAGAAGCGTAGATAAAACAACTATTCCATTTACACAATGGAGTACTACTCCACTGTAAAAAAGAAGAAAATTTTACCCTTTGTGACAGCATGGATGGACCTGGAGAACATTATGCTAAGAGAAATGGGCCAGTTAGAGAAAGACAAATACCATATGATTTCCCTCCTGTGTGGAATCTAATGAGCAAACTGAATTAACTAGCAAAATTAGGATAGACTGATAGATGATGAGGAGGATGACAGCTAGGGGTTGGGGGAGTTCAGGGAGTGAAGAAAAAAAGAATGGCTTATTTATAAATAAGCCATTCATGGTTGCCCATATTAAATTTTAAAAATAATAGAAACCCTTTGTGTTCCACCCACCCCACCCCACAGAGTTTTAGAATTTACACACCATGGCCTTTGGAATCTGCTCTGTGAATCTGTTATCTCCTAGTCCATTTTGGAGATACACTGGTGGTACTTACCCTGGTCGAATCTCCCTCGGCAGTGATGTTTAAGGAGCCAAGCTATCTGCAAATGCCAGTGTCTCTTCCTGGCTGGCCAAGGCTCCCAGCATTCTGACACCAATGGCTTTGCATTTGCCCTCCATGGTGGCCTTACCCTGGAAGCAGGCTCAGCCAGGAATCAGACACATCTCTGCAGAGGAAGTTCACAGAGGAAATAAAAGGAAAAACGTGGCCATTAAACATGCTTCTATGCTGGACAACCCACCGATCCTGCTAGTATGCTCTGATGGCTTCTCTAGAAGATTCTTTCATAATCATGGGCACATAGATTAGAAACACCTGCAGAAGGTCCATGAAAGGTGACAATAAAGTGATTGTTGCTCTTCAGAAGTACCATCACAAACATGCTTCCTTGGCATGTGTAGAATTGAGAGTCAAAAAGCTGGAGCTGTCTTCGCTCTGCTACTTTGAGCTTTGTGACTTCACTTGCCTTATTTTCTTTAACTGTAAAATGAGAGTGACAGTATCACAGTCTTGGCTTGTGGTGGTAAATGCATGAAATCAGCTCGGCACGTGCTTGTGTATGATAAATATGCAAATAGTAGACAAACCTTCACAAGTGGAACAACAAAATGGTAAATTTAGACAAAACAATGCAGAATAGTCTGTTCAAACCACAGGAATTGGTAGGTATGCTGAATAGGTAGTCACTGAAGTTAGGAAACAGACACGTGGGAAGACAAACTGAAGAGTTGACTGGAGTTGACTGATACGTGTCACTATCATTTTATCCTCTGATAAAATATCCTCACCTCATGTTGAGAGTGAGCGTTTATACATTTGAACCGAAGACTTTCTGGACACTGGTAAGAGATGATCCAAGTAAATATATTTATCAACTGTGTTATTGTAAGTCACTTCCACACACCAGGCACTGTTCTAAGTGTTCACCAAATACAACTCACTTTCTTTTTTTTTTTTTTAAGATTTTATTTTTATTTATTTTTAGAGAGAGGGGAAGGGAGGGAGAAAGAGAGGGAGAGAAACAGCAATGTATGGTTGCCTCTCACATGGCCCTCACTGGGGACCTGGCCCGCAACCCAGGCATGTGCCCTGACTGGGAATCGAACCGGGACCGCTTCATTCCCAGCCCGCGCTCAATCCACTGAGCTACACCAGCCAGGGCACAACTCACTTTCATTCTCCCCAAACCCTGTGAGGTATTGTCATTTGCCCCATTTCGTAACTGAGGAAGTGAGGCACAAACAGATTTGTAACCTGCTCAGGGTCCCCCAGATTTCATGTTTCTTTGATGACCAGGTAAAAACTGTTACAACTTGGCTGGGAAGTTGAGATTCATCCACCGTAGTCACCAGACATTGCACCTTTGGATTTACATTTATTTAGGTCTTTACAAAATTCTCTTAATAGAAAAAATTTCAATTCCCTGGAAGACTGCAACAGGTACTTGGAAGAGTTCTTTGCTCAAAGAGATAAAATGTCTAGGGAAGACGTTTCATGAAGTTACCTGAAAGATGGCAGGAGGTAGTGGAGCAAAACAGTAAATACATTGTTCAATAAAGTTATTGACAAAAATGAAAAATATGTCTTTTATTTTTTACTTAACGAATGAACACACTTTTTGGCCAACCCAATGTATGTGCTGTTTGGGTTCATGATTCCACCCAGGCCCTGGAGCACGTTTAGGCAATGCATAAGCAATTTAAAAATTCCCGTAAGGATCATGTCTGTAGCTACCAGTCACCAGAGACCAAGATCATAGGACTACAGAACTAGCTTGATGACAGACGTAACTACATGAAAGACAATCCAATTATTTAGACATTTTAAAAGCAAAGTATAAAGAGTTTAGGAGAAAAGATATTTTCCTCTTCAGACTTACACATGGATTGCCAAGCTTCAGCATCCAGTTGTGAAACAAAAGATAGGTTTTCATCTCCTGAGGACTTTCTTATCATTTGAAGAATGCCATTCTGTTGTAAAGGCATGGAGCTTTGGTGACGGGGTGCGGTGACAGTGGCGTGGTTCCATATATGAAACTCACTAACATTTGGAGAAAGCCAAGAAAGGGACGTTGTAAGGCTGCGCTCACCACCATTGCACGTTAGCAGCTGACTGATCCAGTGCGTAAGGTGCTGTTTGGTATTTTAACATGTGGATAATGGTGTTTTCATTTTGTCTTGATTATCACTATGAGTTTTGAGGTGAAAATAACTAAAACTGTGTTTCCTTGGAAATCTGTTAGAGGACAGTAGGTAGCATAAATTTCTGCATCTCGGGATAAAACCCAAACGCGTGCATACTTTGGCATTTTGGTACATTGTCCCCGTCCTTCCCTCTCAAGTCCCCTGGGACAGTTGTTCTCAAACTTTCTGATAGCCCGCCCTTCCCTCACATGCTTAAAAATCACAAAAACTCAAAGATCTTTTGTCTGTGTAAGGTACATCTATTAATATTTACTGTATCTGATATTGAAATAGATAATATTTAATGTTTACTGTATTCATTAAATGTGCTTTAGTAATATATTTATTAGATTAATAATTTATTGAACATGTTAAGGTCATAATAATAAACCCATTATGTGTTAATATAAATATTTTATTTAAAATAACTAATTGTTTTTCTAAGTATGGCATTTTGTTGTCATTTTCAATCTCTCTTGTGTGTGGCTTCCTAGAAGACAGATGTATCCTCAAATCTGCTTCTTTGTTTGGTCGGTTCAGTCTGTAATATATTCCGTTTGAAGTTGAAGAAAATAAGGCCTCACCCAAATATATAGTTGGAAAAGGGATGAGTATTTTCATAGCTTTTTAGATCAGTCTAAAATTCTTTGTGAATATTCTTTGATACTATACCAAAAATCTACAAGTCGTAGTTTCTCCAAGTTTAGTTGAAATAAGGAATTTTAAAATATGGAAATGAACTTTGTGTACTGTGTTACTTAAAATGCATCGCTCTGCCTTGACTGGATCGTGAATGCTTGGAATGGATCTTTCACTTATGTGAGCATTGGCATATATCGCCTTGAGTTATGCAGATATTCTACACGTTGATAGGTTCATCATGTGGTTTATTTTTATAGTTGCTTTTCAACATCACATGTGTTAGTGTTTCCAACACTCACCACAGAAAGTCTTTAAGTACTGAAAAAAAATTTAAATTCAAAGTGACAGATTCAAGTTTTCCCACATTCTGATGTTTTCATGGAAGCTTGAGCTTTCTTGTTGGCAGCAGATACTGTCAGTGAATTCCCTTGAGTTGAGAAGCTCACTCTGTCCATTGTTGTCTACGAGCAAATGCCCGCAAACACCCCAGACTAAATAACTGTAGTTTGTCTATCGGTCTTTCCTTCAAGTAAAATCAGTGCCCCATGACAAAGGCAGCTAGTTCATTTCACAACTCAACACAAGGTAAGTGCTTTGCCAGGAGCAGACCATGATAAAGCAATCAAGAGTCAAGATTTAGTAAAAACTAATCATCGTCACTGCTACATCAGGGGCATTCTTGATTGGAACTGGATGTTTTTTTCCCTGCAAGTGTGTGACAGTGAGAAATATAAGTCTGATGCCATTTGTCTTGATTCCTGATATGGCACCTGCAGTTTTACCCACCATTGCTTTTGCAGCTTCAGTGCAAATGTCAACAAAATTGGAAGGACAACTACTACCTTAATACCATTATGAAAATGGTCGTAACCTTGTAATGGCATAAGGAGCCCAGGAGTTCCTGTCCCAAACTAAGAATTGCTGCTCTGGATTAGCCCTGGTCTGTGAAGTTTCAATGACTGCTTCCATACAAGGAGAATTTTATAGAGCAACTCATGCCTCTGCCCTAGAATATACCATTTTTTTTAAAAAGCATACATTTCTGAGTAGTGTTTATCTGTGGTTAATGCTTAAAGAAAGGCAGTTATGTTCTGTGTTTAGTGGTTCAGAAAGTGCTTTGAAATAGCGAGTAATGTTTGGGTTGTTGATTGCTTTTACGTTTGGTTGCACACTACTTATTAAGAGTAAATATAAACTTTGAAATGTTTTCAGAATTTAATTTTCATTATTTATGCACAGAATGGTGCTATGATTTTAATTTCTTTTAGCAGTAGTAATATTATGTTTGCTTTATAAAAGAAATGGTAAAAAGTATGCAGCCAAGCATGTTAGATTTGTTGGAGTCATTTTATTTTAAATAATACATTTGATAAATTAGATAAAAATAATGTCCGCTTTGTGACCTTTGCATGAATATGCTCTTGTGTAAAATAAAATGAATTATTTTATTCAAGTTTATTTCTCCATGGAGACCTTAAGGAACACCTTAAGTGAAAACTCTAGTGTGATGCACTGGAATTATGTAAGCACCACCTGCATGACCTTGTTCCAGCCTGGAAAGGCATCAGGGGAGGTACCCCAGAGGCTTGGAGTAGAGCGATCATGAACTTGGGTTTTGGAATCACAGATACTTTGGTTTGCTCTTCTCTTTATTGTCTGGGTGACCATGGACTTTGTTTTCACAGCTATGAAGCGGGGTAATGATCGTATGAATCCCTAGCTCTAGATGACTGTGTGTCTACTATGATCAGTCAGTGACTGTAGGTCTGAAAAGGGTTTAGCCTGTTGGCCAGTACCTAGTGTATTAGCTTGCTAGGGCTGCCAAAGCAAAGTACCACAAACTGAGTGCATAAACAATAGATAGCTATCATCGTCTCACAATTCTAGAGGCTGCAAGTCTGAGGTCAAGGTGTTGGCAAAGTCACGCTGCTTCTTATGGTGCTAAGGGAAGACGTGCTCCTGTAGCTCCCGGTAGTTTCATGGCTGGTGGCACATGACTGTCATTGTCACATGGCATTCTCCCTGTGTGCGTGTCTGTGTCCAAATGTCCCCTTCTTATACGGACTCCAGCCACTTATATGGGTTAAGGGACTTACTGTACTATTATACTCCAGGGTGACCTAATTTTAACTAATTTTGTCTGCAATTATTCTGTTTCCAAATAAGGACATATTCTGAAGTACTGGAGATTAGGACTTCTTGATAAATTTGGTAAACCCTCAATAAACGGAAGGTTTCATCATTGTCGTTTTGTTGTTACAATGCAACAGAGACGGCAAACAATGGGCGGAGAAGTGGGAACTACGGACCATTCCCAGGTTTCTAGTTTTGACAACTGGGTGAATACATGGGCTGCCACGAACTAAGACAGGGATTTTAAAGGAGGAGCAGGGTCTAGGGGGAGTGAAGGATAAGTCAGGATGTGGATTTTTTTTCTTTTAATTTAGGGAAATTTTGTTTATCTGGTTAAAACATCAAGTAAAAATTGTAAATGCAAATATGAAGAGAAATGTGGGATGAAGATACAGTTTTGCCAGTCATCAGAAAATGTTTTCTTATTTTCTTCTACTTTCATTCATTCCTCAGACATATATCAACTGCCTGTTTTGTACCAGACCTTGGGGTAGTTTTTGTTGCAAGTTATCAGGTATTTGGGAGATTTGGGAGCTGACAAGTCATTAAACCGGAGCCAGGTTTGGAGAAGAATAGAGTAGTTCGACAATAGGCACAAGGAAATTCAAGAAATCCCTCTGAAGAGAGAGATTGGAGCCAGGCTGAAGACGACCAGACTTCTTCGCTTTAAGTTACATAATTTTTTTTTCCTAAAGGCAGTGGGGAACTGAGGGCTTTGAGCAGGAAATGGGCATGTACAAGGCTGTATCGGGGGAAGACTAATCTGGAAATAATTGTGTAATGGATTGGAAGCGGTGGGCACCGGTGTGGCAAGCTCAGACAATATTAGGTTCACCCACAGGAAATGGATCCAATTCGGGGCCAATGACTAAGAGAAAATCCACAGAGGAAATTTTGATGGTAGTGGGAGGCGGAATGTAAACAGTGAGAGGGCAATCAAAATTGACTCCAAAATTTCTAGCCTAAAATAATGGAAAACTGTGGTATTAAAGTAAAGGGGAGTCCGGAGGGGAAACAGCTCGGTGGGGAGCCACAGCATGCTGGTCTGCGTGGCACGCATCAGTGGATGATAGCAGCACATGCCACATGGAGGAGTCCCACACAGTGGGAGATTTGGGTCAGGAGCAGAATCATCGCAATGTCAGTAAACTCGCCATTCCCTGAAAGTGATCAACGTGTGATCACCTTCTCGTAGCTTCTCTGTGCCTGTCCAACTTCCTTTTCCTTGGTAGCTTACCTTCATAGATCAAGACTAATGCAAGCAAAATGTCCATTTTCTAGGACTCTGCTTACGTCGATAGTTTAATAAAACTTACAAAACCAGCTGCCTTCACATGTCTCTCATTGGAGTCCTGTTGTATCCTGCTTTATTATATAAAGGTAAAGAAGTGACTAAGGTTACTCTCTGTCCAACCCAGTAGGGTCTTTTGAAAGACTCAGCTTTGCATGCATGTCTTTCAATGTAAAAGAGGAATCAGAGCATGGGCCTCAGGCCAGAGCACCAGGGTCAACGTCAGAGGTCATGGATAAGGACTACTAATGGGTGACACAGAAGTCCTTCAAGAAACATATCCTTTGATATGGCCCTTTGATAGTTTCCTAAAAGCTCACTCTGGAGGTTGATGACAGTTGCATTCAAAATTATTTGTTCCTCTGATGCCATGAAATTAGGTGTGTTTATTCACGTGAGGTCATTCATATATGAATAAAATATAATTCTTAATAGAGAAGGGACAGCTATTTAGAGAATCGGGATGTGGTGGAAGTAGGAATGGTAGAAGACAATCAGTCATTTTTATTGTCGAATGTGAAAGTGAGTGCAGAAGTCACTATCATCGACTTTGTGAGCACCGCATCGGAAGTACTGAGAAGACACCATCATGTGCTTAGTGTGGCTTTTCTTGTGCAATGGGCTTCTGGTTAGATACCTCATAGATAGTTCTAAACAAAGCTGAAAGCCCACTTTTTTCTCATGTAGCTTAAACTCTAGTTAAAGAGAAGACAGGGTGAAATTTTAAATTACTTAAGAAGACTTACAAGGTAAGAGTAGATCCTTGCTTGCGAGTGGAGAGGACACTGCTACAAGGTAATATCGTAAAACCATGTGAAAATGGTGCTATTCTCCAGGAGTGTGCAGTGGACATCTCTTAGTTTATGTGCTGAAATAGTAGCTCCTTTTTTTTTTCAGGAAAATATGTTGCTTCATATTTTATCCATGCGGTTTCCAGAGGCAACCGATCATAGTGCCTCAGCTTCTGGGGACAGTGTCCTCACCCACACAGAGCCCATGAGAGCCCTTCTCAGAGTTTTAGACTTGGGACCAGAAGGGGTGATCTGCATTTATCTCTGGTGGTGAAGAGTGAGGGGCCAGTACCAAGAGTGGCCATTGAAGTGATGAGGTGCAACACATTCAGTGAAGCAGTGGCAGGGACCCAGAGAAAGAGACCCTCGGGTCCCTCTGAACCTGCTCTTCCAAAGGTTATGGAAGCCCAATGACAAGCTCCACTGGCCTAGGGAGCCTCTGTTGTCGCTCCCTTGTTGTTTCCTGTTGTGTTGTTGTCGCCTACGTCAAAGGATTCTGATAATACAAAGGACGCCTCAGGAACTGGACCTGCAGAAGAACAAATCTGCACTCATGATGCAGAGCACCAGTTTGAGAGTTAGGGGGTCTCTCTTGTGAGTAGACTGTGAGTAACTTTCCCAGTGTTCCACTGGTGTTCTTTTGGCCAGATTCAATTTGATGAGAGAAGATGGCACACGCAGTCCAATTAGACATTGCGGAATGTCTTCATTTGCACTATCAAAAAATTGTTCTTTCAGCCCTGCTGGTGTAGCACAGTGGATTGAGCGCGGGCTGGGAACCAAGCGGTCCTGGTTTGATTCCCAGTCAGGGCACATGCCTGGGTTGCGGGCCAAGTCCCCGTGAGGGCCATGTGAGAGGCAACCATACATTGCTGTTTCTCTCCCTCTCTTTCTCCCTCCCTTCCCTTCTCTCTAAAAATAAATAAAAGTAAAATCTTTAAAAAAAAATAATAAAAATAAAAAATAAATAAATTTATTAAAAAAATGTTCTTTCACTGGGAAATTATATCAGAGCCATGGGCACCTCTTAGCATCTCGGTGAAAGCTGAAAAGACACGATATATTTTGTTCTTATACCGAACAGTCAGTGACTCCTGAATTGTGTGGGGTAGTGTATTAGGTGCTCTGAATACTAAGAATAACACAGGTTCCCTGCTTGAAGTCAGAGCCACATAAATAAATGACAGCACCTTGGATCTGATAGACTTTGCTAGAGGTGTGCAGAAAATGGCATGGGGACGTGGCCAGGAAGGAGAATGGGCTGTAGGAGGCATACAGGTGAGGGGGGCTTCAGAGCTGAGACTGGCGGGCTGCCTACAGCTAGAGGAGGGGACAGTGGAGTGCCAAATTGTGGTGTTCTTTTCAGAGCAATTGAGTGAGGAAAAAAATGCAATGTAAGAAGCAGAACTGATGATTTTGGAGAGGGGGTAAAAAGCCTAGAGTATATAAAAGATAAAGAGATTAAATTAAAGCTATATCCTTGTGACTATTTTATGGCTTATTTATATTTTAATTCTGAATATAAAAGGATAATATTACTAAAAGGATATGCAACATCTTAGTAAACATGGTTTCTGCAGAAAATGTGGCATGCCATAATTTTCTAGTTAAATTGTGTCTTCTTTTCACTATTAAAATTCATGGAAATTCAAGTGTCTGACCTGACATTTTATTATGAATTTGACATAGAGTCGTAAAATTCTTTGAAAGGTAGAAAGAGCTTCCATCATCATTTCATCTCCTCTTCACAATTTTGCCAAACAAGACAGTGAGGCAGAGAGAGGGATGGCTACTTCGAGTTCCTAGGAATACTAATCTAGACAAGCGATTTTTAAACTGCAGTTTGTAACCTATTGGTAAGGGTTGTGAAATCAATTTTGTAAAACACACTGAGTGTTAAGAAACGAAGACAGAGATGTGGATAAAGAGAGAGAGAGAGGGAATATGACGGAATGGACGATTTCAGGTTGCATGACATGTAGTAAGAATACACTTTTATGACCTTTTGTTCACTAATATATTTAACAACTATCTAATAAATATAGATATTCATATGTCTGTGTACACATGTGGGTACATGTGTTCTCACTGCTAAGCAAAATGTATTTCTAACGTAGGTTGCAAGAAAAGAGCGGGGAAACAATGGTCGTCTGAACACTGTGACCAGAGTCCCAGGGGAAGTGAGGTCAGCTGTCCACTTAGCTGATTGGAAACACCAGGATTCTCAGGAGTCCCAGCTGATGCTCAGGCCTCCCCTTAGCACATGGTCCTTTGCGAATTTCCCCACCTCCCAGCTTCCCTCACGCTGCTTTCCTGGCTGGGCTTGTTTCTTCTCTGACCACCCCCTTTCACCCTGCAGCCTTGAGAACTGGGTTTGGCGATCTCTCTTCTCTAGCTCTGTCCTAAATTGGACCCCTTAAAGCAGAACTGAGACCAGAACTTGGGTGCAGGCTGTATATTTAGGAGGTAATCCCAGAAAGCAGAGAGGAGGGTGAGGCAGGGAAGGAGGGAAAAATCACCTGAAGGTCCATCATCAAGGTCATTGCCATAGGCACTGAGTGAAGAGTTAATCTGCCAGTCCTTCTAAGAGGCATGCAGAATGCCTTCCCGAGTGGTCCAGAGAGGGGCACTCTTTATCTATCAGCTGCCAGTGGCTGTGGGTTCCCTGGGGGCATTAAGTTCCCTGCACTGTGAGGCTCTGCATACTTGTAGCTGAGGGCTGGCATGGTTCTGGCGGGTACTCGGGTGTCTGTTGGACTCACAGGAAAATGTTCCTTGCAGTATTGGCTGAAAGTAGAGAGACTCATGAGGCGTCAAAAAGCTTCTCCTGTGATACTGTGGCGCTCAATGTCTGTCACACAATTTGGACCTGGGTTCTTTCCATCCAGTGATGGAACCGAGGCAGGAGTGGAATCGGATCCAGAGTCCTCACAGTCTGCGAATTCCACTGCCTTTCATTGCCAC
Source organism: Micronycteris hirsuta (assembly GCA_004026765.1). NCBI lineage: Eukaryota > Metazoa > Chordata > Mammalia > Chiroptera > Phyllostomidae > Micronycteris > Micronycteris hirsuta. The sequence goes on from PVJI01004017.1 coordinate 59,587, forward strand.
CACTGCAAATTTTAATTCAGAAACTTTCGGGCATGTTCTTCTGCTAGAGCAATCTATCTGATATTCCCTCGAGTGTCCACATTTTGTTGTATAGAAAACTGTATTTACAAGTGAAAATTATTTGTTTTCTGCACAGAAAAGCCATTCTTTTGTTCTCATTTGAATTATTTATTTTTCTTTGAAGAACGCTGAACATAAAAGTTCATTTACATGCCCGGCTTCTTGTAACCGATCACTTCAGGGATGCAGGAGGACAGGCAGCCTGGAAATTACGTGGGCTGATAAGAGGGAGGATGCATCGCCAAGTGCTCCAGCCCCTCATACAGAAGAAGCACGTGTTCGCATAGATCAGGCTTGTCGGCCTGAAAATCAGTATTGAAACACAAGCGTTTTCGTAAGTGTAGAGAAGATTTAGTGCCTTAGAATCTGCCTCTGCTTTTGATTAGGTTTCAGCATTTTTTTCCCCTGGGTAGAATTTAGAAGTGGTGAAATCGTAATTATAGACTTTGCAGAATTATAAGCAAGTATGTGCCATGTGTAGTTTTTCAGAGCTCACACTTTTAGACATATATTGGCTCATTAATTGCACACGTATAAGAAGAAGCAGGGGAGTTTTCGTCATTTTAATTAACCCGCGTGTCTCCTGGGACTCAGGACAAGCTGGTGTCTTGCGCTGATTTCTGTGGTGGACACAAAAATAAGCGCTGTTGCCATCCAATTGGATACCTGATCATCAAAATGCAGGCTTGCTTTTGGAGGTGCCCTGCCCTCCTCCCATCCTGTCCTTCTCTGCTCCCCTGGAGATGACCATTTCGGAGCCTGAAACCAGATGTCACTTTTCTATAACCTAAAAGCCTTCCTTGCCTTGCAAATTCACTTGCAAATAGAAGAGAACTTTCAACATAAAATTTTCATTCTCTATGATGGCTTCAAGCCTAGTCAAAATCTTGTTCCTACTTCTCTTTCCAAGCCTCCTTTTTATAAACAGCCCTCTCTACCCCAAGGTTAAGCTCCAGCCACAAAAAAATGGGTAAACCTCTTCCCCCAATTAACTTCTATCTCTCATTTAGGAGCTCTTAGGCATGCTGCTCTCTATGTGAAATGCCTCCTCACCCACTAATTGTTAGTCCTCAGGATGGTTAGGGCTCTGCTCAAACACCACCTCTTCTGGAAAGCTGTTCTTGGTTCTCAGCCTGGATGAGATGCCCCATCATATCACGACATACTCTGTCGTTTACTCTCTGGTTTACAGCTTCTGGTTTACCAGGCTCTGGTCACTGCCAGCCGGCATACTACTTTAAGGAAGAGTCTGTGTCTTGTTTAGTGGTGTCCCCAAAACCTAGCTCATGGCTAGGCAGATATTACAGGCTGAAATGGAAATACACATACGTGTTTTGCTTGGGTTTCCACATTTAGCAGCACTTGGAGTTATAATATCCTGCATATCCCCAAAGAACCATTATATCCTACAGAATAGAAGTTGCTGTGACTTTCATATATATTTTTCCTTGTACCAATCACACATAATCAACTGGAAATATGATAACTAATATCCAAAGTGCCCTATGCACTGTTCCTTATTCCTTTAAAATTGCTAGTTCCTAACCTTCAGTCTCTTTCTGCCTTCTGGGTTCCTTTCTTTCCACAATGAGCATCTACACCTTACACCTATGGTACCTTAAATACTAAGCAATTTTCATTAACTCGCCCAGTGCTTACAGCAGGCAGAACCAGATATGTCAGAGGATCTGTGTACAACCAAGCCCACTGTATAGGTTCATGGTAAGTTAATAAGTAGCTGATGATTAACAGCCTATATAGTAATTAACACACCCATACACTCACACAAGACACAAAGAAAGACTGATTTACATCACAAGGGTTTTAATTAGAATTTTTATTAACATAATTAACCTGGTGTTAAAATTAATTAGCAATTGTTTTTTCCCAAGTCATCCTTAAGGAAATTCCTTGAAGGTATACTGGAAAACATTTCACGAGCCATTTCAGCACAAAATGAAGAGTATGAATGTATGTAGATGATTTTTGCTATGTTGGTGTCTTTTCGTGTTTGTGTTTCTTTAGGAATCCTGATCTCACAGGACTTTAAATACATAGCAGGCGGCTCCCATGCCACATCACCTTAAAATATTGGCATAATAATTCATGCAAAGAGAAAAATAACCTGCAGCCACGGGTCTGTCTACAGTAGCGTAATAGCTTAGAATGCATTGAATTATTTAAATGTCACACCTGAATGATGTCCAACATGGTCCAGAAGCTAGCACAGCATATTTTTCTCTAATTCATAATAAAAAACACATTGTAAATTATAATACACATCAGAACATAAATTATTTTCTGTTACAAAATAAAAATAAAACATGACAGCACAGGAGAATGGGTAATATGTATTTACTGTGTCAGCTAAGTGATGTGGAGTTTTTATTCCGACATAAAGCCTCCATATAGTTTTCAGATCTGGACCACTAATTCAAATTAGAATTGAAGAAAATCAACTCATCTTCGTCTTTTGCTAGAAAATTAGGCGTATCCATTTTCTTGAACAATAAAGCTCACTTTAAATGCAACTCTCAGAACTGTCCGTCTCTCTGCACTTCCGACACGTTACCGCGACTGTCTGAACCCTCCGTTAGAGCTGTGCACCCTGGAGCGCATGCGCTGCTCTGTTTGCGTACTGAGAATTGAGCTGGCCACCACCTTGCGCTGCCCGGGGGACGTCATTCACGTGTGAGTGTGTTCATAAACCGCTGTGCGTGTTGCAAACATTTACATCATCAACATCTCTGTGAGTCAGACTTTTCCAAAGAAAGGGAGCCAACAGAATGTAGAGATAAAGAAGGAGAGATTTCTCTCAGGAATTAACTCATGCAATTGTGAAGTGTTGACAAGTCTAAAATCTGCAGGGTCAGCCAGCAGACTAGAGACTCAGGAAAAGTTGTAGTTTGTTTCCGAAGGCTGTCTGCTGCCAGTATTCCCTCTTCTTTCCCGAATGTCCGTCTTCTATTCAGACCTTTAGTTGATTCTGTGAGACCTACCCGCATTATGGAGGGCAATCTGTTTTATTCAAAATCTACTCATTTAAATGTTAATCTCATCTAAAAAACACCTTCACAGAAACATCTACCATGTTATTCAACCAAATATCTAAGTATCAAGGCCTAGCCAAGTTGGCACATAAAATTAACCACAACAGCGTTGTACTATATGGAGATGGGTGTGGTTTTAGATATGGATATGGATATAGATCCAGCTGAAACTTGCTTTTTTGACTCAATATTATTGTTGCAATTTATCCACGTGGATGCACATAGAGTATTTTTTCCTGCTCTGTAGTGTTTTCATTGCACACATAGACTACAGTGTACTCATCTGTTCTCTGATTGATAGATATCTAGATGGTTTCTGTGCTCTTCCTGGTGCACATTTAGCACATAATGACTGTCCTTGTGCATATATCCTTGGACTGATGGGCAGCACGAAAATTGCTGGGCCAGAGGAACGAGCATCTTCATGTTTCAGATACCTTTCTGTTGTTGTCTAAAATGGTTGTGCAGAGTTACACTCCCACTACCAGTTTACAACAAGTCCGGTTTCACCCCATATGTGCCAGCTCTTAGTATTGTCAGCCTTTTACATCTTTGCCAATGTGCTGGTTCTCTTGGTTCAGTAAGCATCTTCTTAGTTGTCCCTAAAGTTTAACATGGGTTCAAATGTGTTAGTTGTGTGCGACTTGCCTGTTCATGTCTTTCCCATTTCACTATTGAATTACAAATGAGGGTGCTGGGGCAAGGCTGCCTGGTGCAGAATCCCCGTATACTGATCACGCAACCTTCTACACATTTAACCTTTAACATCTGTGGTTTCATTTACTCTTTAAAATAACACTAATATGATTAGCTATCTTGTTAAAGTTATTGTAAGTTCTTAAGAAGTTAACTGATGTACAGTACCTAAATAGGGTCAGTTCAGTAAATGAAAGCCATCATTATTATGCATAGGAGATATTTACGCATTCTTGATATTATATAGATTCTAATATAGTCTCCCAATCTGTGACCAGTATCTTAACTTAACATTTAACTTTTAAATTTTAATGTATTTAAATTTTATTCTTTATTTGTCCTGTTCAAGAAACCATTCACTATGGTAAGTTCATAGTATCATTTTCCTTAATTTTCTCACTAAAGTATTAAAATTTAATTCATCAGATTTGTTCTTTAATGGACCTTGAACTTACCATTGTTTGTAGTGAGATGGAGATGTAATTTTATATTTTCATGTGTATATTGGTTGCTGGAAAAACCCTTATATGAGGTCTGTCCAGAAAAAGTCCAGCCATTGTTAATATAAAAAGAATGGTTTGTGCAATATCAATGTAACCTGGCAGCCAAGGAGAGTGCCCTGGAATGTGCACACATGAACAATTACGACTTCGCTGTACTAAGTGGGGCATTGGATGCCACTGAGTAGCATGTGTACTGTGTGGCTGTCACATTCAAAGTGACTGAGTGAGAAGAGCAATGAATCTGCATCAGATTTTGCATATAGCTTGAACACTCCTCTGTGGAAGCTGTTCAGATGATTCAGAAGGCTGCAGCTATACCTGCTCACTCAGCCACCATATCTTGTGTAGGATTTTTTCGTGAACATCAGATCACCCAGGTGACTCAGCCCCACTACAGCCCAGATTTGGTGCCCTGTGACTTCTGGCTTTGCCCAAACCTAAAATCACCTTTGAAAGGGAAAAGACTTCAGACCATCGATGAGATTCAGAAAAATATGTTGGGGCAGCTGACAGTGATTGGGAGAACTGTGTGAGGTGCCGAGGTTCTGGGGGACCTTTGGAAGGGGACTGAGGCATCATTGTCCTACGTACAATGTTTCTTGTCTCTTGTATCTTCTTCAGTAAATGTCTCTGTTTTTCCTAGTACATGGCTGGACACCCTCTGGGTAGACCTCGTATTTCCTGCACCTTTGTCCCTCTGCTGTGTAATACTGGTTCTGCCTTTATAACGTGGCATCAGCACTAATCTACACCCACCTGTGCTAGATTAAGCACACACAATGGTGTATATTCCTAATGATTTTCCAAATCACATTGCCTTTTACACACAGGGTGGGGCAAAAGGAAATTTACAGTTTGTATGGAAAATAATGCAAGAATTCATAAATGCTAACACAAGAATAAACTCTGTTTCGTGTACTTACAATTATAAACCTACTTTGACCCCACCCGTATGTGTACAGGTCCCCCTCCCTCACCCTACTCCCAGAGACATAGCCCCCTAGCTCTTAATTCTCGACTACTTTCCACACTCCTGTTGGTAGCAGGAAATTCCCAGGGCTTCTAGGAGCAAAGAGAGCTCAGGTGGGAAGGGAGATGAGCAGAGGGCTGGGAGCAAGAGGAGGGACCCTCACCGCAGGCCCTCTGCCCAAAGGCTCCTCCTCTCATTCAGTGCACTGCTGTCATGCCAGGCTAGTGCAGAGTGGCCACCTCTTTCCTCTCTGGAGGGAAAAGGGGGAAACCCCCCTTTGGGGGAGTCCCTAAACTTCAGGGGGCAGAAAATACATATGTGCACCTTACACCAGCATCTTACACTCTTAGTAATCTCCTCCAGTCTTCTCCAGAACGCGCCCCAGTCTAGAGAGACTTCTAGCCCCACCCCCGCTGACCGCAGCATGACAGCCACATGCATTTCTCCCAGCTCTGTGGCTCCTGGTAGCTTCTCTAAACCAGGCTGGTGTTTGTGTTTGAACTGCAAAGCCAAGTCTTTCTTCAGAATTACAAAGCCCTTTTTTCTTTCTCTCAGAGCTCTTCTTCCCAAGAATACACTTGGCTGTCCCACTGTCTCCATTTCAAAAATTCTCTTCTGAAACCCAAAGCAGGTTGTGAGCTTGTATTGCACAAAAAGTATAAGGTGTATTCTGCATTAATGCTCTTAAGCACCTAATTTCCAATATTTCTTAAAGTTCCTAAATGCCCTAGTATTTCCATGATATTTCTACTTTCCTAAAACTCCAGGATGGTCCATGCAAATCAACCCAAAATTAAATAATAATGACACTCATAAGAATATATTGCAAAGGAGAAAAAAGCAGACTAAATGAACATTAGAAGCAACGTACATTTTATTTAATAAAAGAATTAGACAAAACTTGTGACACTTTAGGTGGCTTTCCATTCTAATCATTACAAACTAGCTCTAAAAGTAGCATCTTCTGAGTTAATCTGTAGGTACCAACAGCCACTTTTTATACTTCCGTAGTTATTTTTAGGCCCAATTTAATTCTTCTGCCACATACATTAAAAACCAGTGAGAATAATAATTATTTTTCAAAGGACTGTGGCGAAGCTCCCGGGAGACAGGTATGTGCAGTCTGTACCTGGGACGCTGCCCACCGAGGAGCAGGCGTTGCTCCCTAATTCGGAGGGTGGGCACAGGGAGGGCCTGCTTGTGGAGGGGCTTAAAAGCATCTGGCAAGAGTGTAGTAAGAGTCAGATGCACCGAGAGGTTTGGTCTTCCCGCATTCTTGTTCAGGAAAACCTTTACTCTCAGACCTTCAGACAGAACCAGAGCGGGACGGTGGTTAAAGTGGTAAAAAGATACTTTATTCAGAAACTACTGCACTGGGGGAAAGGAGACCTCAGTGTAGAAGAGGGATCAGTTCTGAGTACAGCAAAGGCAAGTGGGATCTATAGCCCAGGAACAGAGTTGAGGGGAGCAGTAGAGAGAAAATTACCAAGAGGAGACATGTAGGGGGGGAGGGTGTGTTACTAACCCCACTTGACAGGGTCCCTACTGAGGGCAGGCAGCGTGATCAGGTGTCACCTGGGGAGGCAGCGGAGGGTGAGGAATTTGGTCACATAGCCCAGGGTGGAGGTTCTCTCCAGACTGGCTCAGCAGTCTTGCCAAAACCATGTTTATGGCAGGGGTCACGGCCCAGTTGAGAAGAGGGCTCAGGGCAGTCCCCTTGACTAACGTTCGGTCAAGGAGAGAGTCTTTGGCAGGTTCAACTCCTGTGACACAAGAAGCACACTTCTAGTTTGAGCCGTCCCCTTGTCTCAGTTCTAGTGGAGTCGGTGGAGAGGCAGGGATCCGGCCGAGAGCACACCCAGCCGGCAGCAGCGAGATATCCCGGTGCAACCTTCACCGCCACCTGTCCACCACCCAGAGCCCGCGCCCCGGGACTAACAGCTCCGTGCTGGCCCTGTATGCCATCAAATTGTGCAAAGGGCAACCTGCTCCCCGCGCCCCCCGTGGGGCTCACGGCTCCCACACAACCAGAATGCCCGACGCATCCCCAGCGGACATTGCCCACAGGGGAGGAGGGGGGCCCAGGCCCGGCTGCTCTGTGGCAGTGGGCACCTGCCCAGTTTCTTTTGGTAAAGTGGCCGCCTCCCGGGTGGAGGACCAGTTTTGTGGTGAAGGTTCACACATTTAATTTTTATATGTGATTAACTTATTTCCTATTTTCTAAAAATGTCTCAGTAACCTAAGATGCATTTCTTTAAATTGGCCTCTTTATGTTGAGTTACAAACGCCTCGATCCCCTTCTCTCCTTTTGTGTTCTCATGGCGGGGAAACTGATACAGCTCTTTGATTTAATCACACCCTTAACGTGTAGGCAACACTCAAAATATCCTTATTTGCACATTTGGCATGGGCAAATGATTTCAATTCCAATACAGGAAGGGAACAAAATCCATATTTTATCTTACTAAAATCACAGAATTCTTCTGAAAGTTAACTGATGAATTAAGCAGTCTGGTTAAAAATTACTCAGAATTTCTCCAGTAAATATGGCAAAGAACAGGGGCTACAAGGGAACAGCATTTTTTGGAGGACTGTAAGAGTAGATGTTAAGGATTCAGTCAGGGGAGCTTGCTGGGTTAATCTCAGTGTATCATTCTATCATCTTAAAAAAGATCTGAGCAAGAGAGAGTATTAGTTGGGGCAAGTTTTAACAAGATTTTCCTGAGTTACGAGTTTTCTGGCCAAGACATATTATTGTGTGGACAGTACGATGGCAGGGACATTAATTGTTCTTAGTTAAGGCAGTAGTTAAACCTATATAACAATTCATGATAGCAAAATAATAATTTATATATATTAAATGTACTCATCATTCATTACTCTGTAAATATTAAATGCAAGATTTAAATTTACTTACAAAATCCTCATTTTTATTACTCTTAATAAGTTCAGAAAAGAGATATAAATGATACCCACCTGGGCGACCTGCGTAGAATTCGTTCCTACAGGGCCACATGCACAGCGAGTGCGCCTGCGTGCGGCTCGCGTGGCTGCTGCTGGTCCCCGGGGAGCCAGGGCCGCAGCGGGCATCGGGATGGGCGCGGGGGCTGCGTAGGAGCCACTTCTCACGAGGTGCTTTTAAACGAATGATCGTCTGTCTCCTACCACCCCTAAAAACAGATACTTCTTTCTATGAGAGAGAGTATATCAATAGTCCAGTCTCTTGAGTCTTCTTAGTAAGTACCGTCTTTGAGCATTTAAAAACCAGAACTTTCAGTGCAGTGAAAATACCGTGTGTGACCCCATGATAAGGGACACCTGCCACTGCACATTTATGCACACCCATAGACTGTACAACACCAGGAACGGACCCTGCTGTGAGCTGCGACTTTGGGTGATGATGGGGTGTCAGTGCAGGTTCACGCATTGTAACAAGTGTCCCCTCTGATGGGGGATGTTGATGATGGGGGGGCTGTGCATGCATGGGGGCAGGGGCATCTGTGTACCCGCCTCTCAGTTTTGCTAGGACCCTAAAACTGCTCTAAAAAAGTTTATTAAATATGAAAACAAACCAAAAAATGTACTGTATGTTTAGCATCTGCTTCATGCCAGTCACTCTCCTAGGTACTGGGTAGAAAGGTGAGAAACATGGGCAGGAGGCTCAGACTGCCTCCTTTTGAGCACCCAAGAACATGGCTGATGACGCTGGCAGGCCTTGAGCTCCCTATCCCACAACCCCCTGGCCCCACGGAGTGCTCGGTGGACAGCCAGTCACACCAGCTTGCCAGCCATGATTATGAACCATCTGGAGGGAGGACTCCCAAGCCCCAGCTCCATCTTCCCATGTGTGGGGCAGAAGCGAGTGGTCTCTGCTGAGCCCTATGCAAATTACCCAGATTTGTGAGCACAATCAATGATTGCTGTTTCAAACTACTGAATTTGGGAGAAATATATCAGGAACTGTATTATGGCATGAAATGTGTCGCCCCAAAATTTATGTTTTGAAGACTTAACCCCAGTACCTCAGAATGTGACTATATTTGGACATAGGAGCTTTAAAGGGGTGATTAAGTTTAAATAAGGTCGTAAAGGTGGGCTCTAATCCAATATGACCAGTGTCCTTATAACAAGAAGAAATTTGAACAGCAAAGACACACCAGGGATTCCCGTGCACAGAAGGAAGACCATGTGAGGACACAGGGAGAAGGTGACTGACCATCTGCAAGGAGAGCGGCCTAAGAAGAAGCCACACCTGTTAACACCTTCATCTGGGGCTTCCAGCCTCCAGAACTGTGAGAAGTAGCTATTGTTTAGGCCGCCCAGTTGGTGGTGTTTCGGCAGCCCTTGCAAACTCAGACGCGTAAGAGGAAAACAGATTCAGTCTCCAAGTGCTGGCCTCATTCTGTACAATCCTTCAGATTTTCGCTGTTGTCATTCATTCCCCGTTGTTCCATGAACTGCGGTTTCCTGTGATTGTCTCATTTCCGTAGCGCTAACTCCTCTCGTGGAAAACCAGTATTAGGCAGTTGAAGGTACCTTTTGTAAAAGCAGATAGAGCTCATGAACTTCTAAAACATGGATTACCCAACCCTGTTTTAGTCAGCAATGTAAACATACATAACCTTTCCTTTCCCTCACTGAACTTATCTCCTGTGGAATTTACTGGGCTTGTGTAATTATTTCTGAAAGGTGAGGAAAACATTACCTCCAGGAGCAAAGAGCTGCTATTAAAAAGCCAAAAAGATGAAATGTCTGATACAATATTTTCTTCCCATCAACCAGCTACGTATTCATGACTTTATTTTGAGGATTTCTCGTGTTGTGAACGTGTTACATACTATTTCAAAGAAGGTAGTTACTGACTTGTTCTTCTTTCTCATTCTCTTGCCACTGCTCACAGGGCAATGCGGAGCTGTGGTACCTGCTCTCACACCGGTCACGAGTGAGCCTTTCCCCACCCACCACCACCCACACCTCTCCCCTCTTTGCTCAGTACCGTGCGCAGGGAGTTGAGGCACACGGCTGACGGGGTCTGCAGGGGGAGGAGACTGAGTGGGCTGTAAGAGTCTCTGGGGCTGGAACAGGATGAACCTGGGGGTGGGGGTGAGTCTGGGGGAAAGGAAGAGACCCAGGGAGCACAACTGAACTCTGCAATTGCAACAAAGTGTGTAAGAAAGAAACGAGCAAGTAAACAATGTAATCTACCACTACGGAATGGATTCAGTGTCCCCCAAAATTCATGTTGAAGCGCTAACCCCCCATGTGTCTGTATTTAGAGATAGAGCCTTTAAAGACGTGATTAGGTTAGATGGGACCGGAAGGGTGGAGCCTCAATCTGCTGGAACAGGTGCCCTCACGAAAGGGGAAGAGACAGCAGAGCCCTCTCCTCTCACCATGTGAGCCACAGCCAGAAGGTGGCTGTCTGCGAGCCAGGAACAGCTCTCACCAGAACGTAGTCACGCGGGCTCCCTGGTGTGGGACTTACCTCCCAGCCTCCAGACCTGTGACGGACTACGGCTGTGGTTTGAGTCAGCGAGTGCACGGTACTTTGCTGTGGCAACCTGAGTAGACTAAGGCATCTGTCACTCCACTATGCTGATGGCTGGTCTGCTTTCAGTAGGTCATTATTAATACCCACTGGCCTGCGTCCCTTTCTGTTTGCAATGAGATATTGCTGGATTTTAAGTATCCTGAAATTCACATGAAATGCTGCTTGTGGAGGTGAGAGGGGAGGGAGAAATAAATTACATAATTGGAGACATCAGGCTTTTAAATGGGAGATGAGGAGGCTTTGAAGGGGTTAAGCCTGGGAGTAGCAGGTGAAGTAGCTCTTCCTTAGCTCCAGGTGAATTCTTCTGGCTGCTTTTTTGGAAGTAAACTCAAGGGGGCGAGATTCAAAGCAGGGAAACTAGTGAGGAGGCTTTCATAGTCATCTGGGAGAGAGATGGCAGTGGCTTGGGCCATTGTGGTATAGCGCTGGAAGTGAGGAGTGGTTGGATTACAGATATATTTTGAAAGGGGAGAAGACAGACGTTGTTGACATGTCGGTGTAAGACCTAGCCCAGTCCACTGCATTGTCGGAGTTGTCACTTACCGAGATGCCAAAGACGGCGAGAGGAACAGTTCTGGCAGTGATGTCACAGTCACAGCTTGCTCATGTTAAGTTTGAAAGGTCACCTAGGCATCTGAGTGGAAAGTCACAGGCACAGGTAGCCAATCTGGAAGACAGGGGGGCGACCTCTGGACTGGCAGCCTGAAAATGGGAGGCATTTGTACACAGTGGAATCAAGCAACTATACATTCTCACATGCCCAAGATGATCTACTGTATGCCCTTTACCCCATTGTAATATTTATGTCACCCCATGCCATTGTCAGAAGTGTCCCGGCTTAGGCAACAAAGTATATTGTCACCTGAGTCTGCACCCAGATATGATTGACGTCATGAGATGATGGGAGAGCTCCATGAGAGTTGGTGGAGGTAAACCAGGGGGAAGGCTCATCATGAGCCTGGGGCTGCTGTCATTTGGAAGTCAAGCTAAGAGAGAGAACCAGCAAAGGACACAGAGAAAGGGGCTGTGACGGAGACAGCAACCAGGGGAGGACAGGGCCCGGAAGCCACGTGAAGAGAGTGTATCAGGAAGGCAGGCTGATCAATACAGGGGTGACCCAGACACATCCTTCAGCCTCATCTCGGCAAGTCTTCATCCGTCTCCTTGGTGAGCTCTTCCTGACGCAAGGCTTTAATTACCACCTGAATCACATGACTGTGCGTGTGTGTCTCAGGCTTCCTAATTGGCCCCCCTTCTTCAATCCATGCCCCCTGCTTGTCTCCTCCCATGACAGCAGCCATGACATTTCTTAAATGCCACCTTCTTATCAAAGTTATCCCTGGATACTAGCTTTTACAGCACCCCTTGTCTCATTTCATTTTCCTGTTCGTCTTCTTTAGGGCATGGACATTTATCTCTTCCTTCCTGCTCACCCCCCTCATAGAGTGTAAGCTCCATGGAGGAAGGACGTTTTCTTTATTCTCATGCCTGCCACATAACAGATGACACATGCATAATTGTTGAATATGTGACTTAAAGGAAAGGAAACAGGGCCTGTGAAGAAAGCCCAGGAGACAGAGGCAGGAGGGAGACAACCATAGTTCAGGGCAGGCACTTGAGAGAGGCAAAGCTCATCAGTGTGGCAAGGAGCCTGGGTAGAATGAGGACCAGGAAGAGACGCTGAGTTTACGCATCCCCTGTGACCAGCGGTGCAGCTCTCCAGGCGGTATCACGCAAAGGGCGCTGAGCCTGTGAGAGGTCAGGAGCACAGCATAGCTGAAAGGACCATTGGAGGGTGCGGGGCCTGTTTGAGAAGACCCTGGAGAAGAATAGAAAGGGTTGGAGTGGAAGGGAGGTTGGTAAGAAAAGAAGTGAGCAGGGTGAGATGCAGAGAAGTGGGGGCAGGAGACTCGGCAACACAGGTACTGATGTGGGCGTCCACCAGAGGGGGAGGAGTCTGGTGAGCTTGGGTGCGCGGGAGGACAGTGCGCTTGGAGCTGCCATCTCCCAGGTCCACAACATTGAAGACGGTGGGGGTGGGGGGGGCGGGCCAGAGCGGCCACATCATGGCTAAGGCAGCTCTTGAAAAGTGTCCCTTGCCGTTTCTGGGACTAAAGATGTTCTTCTCTTCTTTCTTTTTTTTTTTTTTTAATTAACAAATGAGTTCAAAATGGTTTCTTTTCTAAGTCAATTATTTCCTCCTTCTACCAAGGAAATTATAACATGAGAAAAAAGTTATTTCTGGCGTTTTTAATAAAAATGGTAATTTTAAACACATTTTCCTAATGTTATGGAACCAAAATCCCTATGGAGTTGTATGCTTAGATTATGCTCATACAATTGTTTTTAAAATGCTTTTTCTTTGTGCTCCAGGAAGAGCATGAAGGCAAGGGGGGCACTTTCAAGTTGCTCTATCATCAAAGGGTATTTTACTCTGTGCTTTGATGTTCCTCTTCAAAACCATAGTGTATTAGTTTCCTAGGGCCACCACAGCAAACTACCGCAGAGTCCCTGGCTTATCTCACATTCTTCTAGAGGCCAGAAATATGAAATCAGGGTGTGCACAGGGCCATACTCCCTCCAGCGGTTCTAGGGGAGTATGCTTCCTATGTCTCTGAGCTTCCGGTGGGTCCAAGTGTTCCTTGGCTTGCGGCTGCATGGATTCAACCTCCACCTATGTCTTCACATGGTTTCTTTATGTCTCAAATCTTCCTCTCATTTCTCTTTCAATAACACCAGTCATTGGACTGAGGGTCCAGGATCATTGAGGATAATTTTGTCTTGTGATTCTTAATTTAATTGAGTCTGCAAAGACACTATTTCAAATAAGTCATATTCACAGGAACTGGAGGTTGAGATTTCAACATATCTTTTCAGGGGCCAATTTATAGCCCACTATATGTAGTTTTGTGATTTGAGATGTGATTTATTTTTGTGTGTGGTTTTTGTATTCACCATTATTTTCTGTTGTGAAAAGTCACATCGCTTAGAGTAATTTAACTAAATACAGTAGTTTTGAGTTTCAAAGAAACAACTAAGACCATTCTGTAGTTGTATTTTCTGGAGCATATGCAAGTAATGGATGATTTGGGAATTAAAATCGGACATCCAGCAATCTACAAATTGCGCAGTTCTCTTGCCAACATTGAATGGATTAGAAAACACAATTAGTAAAATGTAGTCTGAAGAAAATATTAAGTTCATTGAATTCCCCATAGTTTGGCACAAAGTAGAATCCCAATTAATTTGAAATCTTATCAGTTATAGTTGTTTCAAATGATTATTTCTCTTGAATATAGAGCTGTAAGAGTTTATGAATAATCAGGGAACAGATAAAAGTTGAAGACGTGGCATAAGGAAGGGAAATGATGTTTATTGAGCATCTACTTGGTTAAAAATATGGAAAATCATTGGAATCAATGGAACCCCATTTATCACCAGAGCAACCCAGAGAGGTGGCTTGATTCTTACCTGCCTTAGAGCTGAAGCTGCTAAGAAGCAGGAGGCATTCGTAAAAGGAACCACTACACATGTAGGAGTCAACAGAGGCAGGGTTTGAAATTGGCGCATCAGTTTTGTCCTGTCTCAGTGCACTCTTTTCCCGGCTGGATTGTAAAGATGGTTGGAGCGAGGCTCAGAGAACCAGGTTCCTGTTCCGACTTCACCACTAACCAGCCGTGGAGCAAGACACAGTGCTGATGGTGTCAGGAGCACCCGTCTGGCACAAGGTGCCAGAGTCTGAATAGTCGCTAGCGCCGAGAACTTGAGTCACTTACTCCTGTCTTTGTGCCTGCGCCTCCCATCTGTAAAGTGGGGATGATACCAGCACCTACCTCACAGGGTCGCTTGAGGCTTGCACTGAGTGGTTTGTGCCTAAAGCACTTGCGATGGCACGCGGCACTCAGGAAGCCCTGTTGAGGTCCCCTATTGCCGCCCTGGATGTTCATCAGCTCCCCACCAACCCTAAGCCACCATGAGACCGCAGAGGCGGGGAGACACAAAGTGTCCGATAAGCCCAGAATGTAGTTTTTTTTTTTTCAAGTGAAAGATTTTTAAAGTGTGCATTAGCTGATGACAAAGAAATAGTTAATTTTTTTAGAACTTTCTTGTATCCATAGTTCTAAACCTGCCTTGTCCTTGAAAAACAACCATTTGTTCAACAAAAAAACCTTTCCTTGTGCGTAAGCCATCATTTTCATCAGAAGCTTAAGAGCAAAAATAAGCTATAACATATTACACAAGGAGAAGGTAATCATTAATTATTAGATCTGATTATTTGAGTTTATAATTTATGTCTAGAGAGATTATATTTAATTTAATCGATGCAGCAAACCACGTTAAATAAACCTTGACAAAATCTCATTCCAGGGAACTTTTTCACATTTTGCTATTGTCATTTCTTTGTCAGCTAGCGTTTTGTGGAAGTCATTTTATTTGTTTCAGCATGTCTGTTTTCTAATTACTCTCCAAACTGTGTTTTTAATTTGATATTGAACATTCATTTCCTACCTTTGGCTTGTCTAACATTTATACTGATGAGTCTCACTGTGAAATGGGAACTTAATAAGACATTAGTTTCATAAGAAAATGCTACTAGTTATTGGTAAAACAGACATATGATCAACAAAAATTGAATGCGGGCCCAAACTGCCATGCGTACATAAACCCAAAGGTCTTCAGAACAAGGCTTTGATTAATATATGTCATGTGGAAATTCAGATTTTCATCAAGTTGTAAAATGTTGCCTATAGGATAAGTAGCGCCATCCGTGATTATACCAGTAAAATATTCCTTGGCTCATACCCTAGTGAATATGAGAACGAGTAATGAATATTGATGGAAGTTGTTGTTTAAGGTTTTTTGTTCAAAAGATGTATTTTTATCGAGGTGGAAGAGAGAGAGAATGAAGCTGGAGCAGGAAGGTATAAAACCTGGTAAAAATTAAAAGCAGAAACTATAATCACTCACCAGAAAATCTATGTATTCATTCAAATTGTGTTTTTCCAGTGCTAAATTCTAAAATCTTAATACCCAGTAGAGCAAAACATCTTTTTAGGGGAACTTACTATGCATTCGAAAGAGTAAAAAAAAAGTTTTTCTATTGGAAAATATACACAGAGGGAACTAGACCATGCTGCTTCATGTCAACACAAAAACAAATTAGGATTTCTTAAATGTAATGAGCATGAGGTTGCTCAATAATACCATTTATCTGGGCCCGTAAGTAGCAGTTATTCAGAATGCAATTGCTGTTACAAGGAAGACAGGAACTACTCATTTTCCTGAGATGCTTATTAAGTAGAACATCTCCCACCGCAGCTCTGTGCACCTTTCCATGACATTGTGGGAATTAAGTGAAAAGCAATTTCATTGAACCAAAAGCCCAATTTTTATTTGAGCCTATGGCTCTTACTAAAACAAAAGCAAAGCTATTTTTAACAAAGGCATCTGAGTTTCTTTGGCTGAAGAGAGGGACTCCTCAGAGAAACAGTACACCCTAGAATGAAGGGGACAATTTTGCACCTGGAGGCCAGGATGGGGCTCCTGCAGGTAGTTAGTCATACACCTGGTGCCTGTATCACCTGTGTGCCCACCTGAGTGTGGTTCAAGTTGCAGCCAGATCACTGTCTTAGTGGACAGGTGTCTACATTAATGTGATAGCAATTTAAAAATGACACTCTAATTAATGCATGGGTCAGCAAACTTTCTGTAAAGGGTCAGATAGCATTTTAGACTTGGTGGACCAAGCGGCAAATCGAGAATACATCAATACTTGGAGAAGAAACAAATCTCCACAAAATTAATATTAATGAAAACCAAAATATAATCAAATGTTAATAGTGTTTTGTAAATATAGGTCTATCAATAATAGAGTTATTTTGGGGGGATAATGTTTTTGCCTAATTGAGATTCAAAGTTAGAGTTTCCTAACATCAAATCTATTGTAAATATTCATCAGTCAAAACTGGTTTTAGTTCACGGGCCATTCAAAACCAGATGGCGGCCCAGATTGGACCCAGGGACTCACTCTGCTCTCATATAGTATGGATTCCATGTGTTTATGGGTTTAATGCTAGTATTCTTCTCTGAAATATAAAAGTAGATACTTTGCCCAAGTATGTTTTAGTAAGGTAGCCCTTTGAGTTTAAGTGATTCAAATTAATTTCTGTGATACTAAGATTGATGAACTCTATTCAAGATAGAATTCAGGAGCCCATGGCCTGGTTGGATTAGTACAGTTTTTCTTTCCAATCGGAGACCACCTGTGAATGAATAGAAAAAGCAGTGTACAGGGTTTTGGCCAGCATTTAAAAAATTGAGTAGAATAGAATAGAATAGATTACACTTCCCATAGTACAGAAAGTTTGATTTTAGTGACTTAAAAAAGGAGCGTCAGACTTGTGTATATATATGTGCATGTGTAAGTCTAAGATCTATTTGATTATGGGTCCTGATACATGCAAAACACTGAGAAGGGCAGTATTTACCTTTTCCAAAATAACAATTTTTTTAAAGTCTCCTAGATGCTAACAGAGGCACAATATTATCAAACATCTCTAGCTATTTAATGCCAATAAGTCATGTTGTAATTGATGAGTATAAAATGATTTGAGTGGGTAGAGTGTTGTTTTCCACAGTAGATGGTGAGTGATCAGATAAATGACATAATTTTGTCAGAAAAATGTTCTCACATTGTTATAATTGTTTTCTAAATTAATCTACAAATTTGAGTGCAAAATAATCTAAACTCATTCTCTGTTTGTCAGGAATTGCTATTTTAAAAATTATAGCTGCATATCGTTATTAGAAAATGGAAATTATAGTTATGCAGAAAGATATTTTTATAATATTTTAGTTTGCGCGCTGCAAACAACTTCAGCAAGGTATTTTACACAATTTGTCTCCTTTCTGGTAAGAGTTGTTTTCTCTTTATGTGAAGTGGGATGGTTTGTATCTCAGAGTGAAGTCTTTACTCTGTCTTTTTTTTTTTTAACCTCCCATTCACTTCTCACTCAGCCAGCCCTTGGTAGGGACGCCGCACCTGGTCATTGGAGCCGAATTTTCAGATGACATGAGATACTCAAAAGGACAACGTGATCTGTCCCCATGGGTGGCTCATCGAAGCCCAGTGCTCCCTCTTCATTTGAATATAAACTATGTCATAAGGCCATTGGGGACCATCAGAGAATTGAGATTAGTGTCTAAATGGAAGTGGGCCATATTATCAATATCACTGACCTCATCGTCTTCATGAGTGTCTGAAAAATCTTTCACATTTATGTGTGGAGGAATGGAAGGGAGAAGATGCCGAGTAAACCAGGAATTTAAATAAAATTAAAATCATGAAGAAAAGCTCTTTTTGCCTCAGTCTAAGTTTAGCTTTAAAGCTAAATATTACCCAAATTGTCAAACAGTTAATATGTTATATGTGATACTGTATATGTGACGAGTGGGTGTGCATGATTATCTAGCTCTCACATATCAGTATATACAAATACACATACACACACCCACACTCTTGTATAGACTTAAACTACCAATCGCGACCCCTTAGTGGGTAGTAAAATACTTTTATTGGTCACAAACAGTGTTCTGAAAATAATTCAATGGAGTAGAGCAGAGGAGAGTGTGATAGAATAGAAAAGAACCTATCAAAAACACACCTACCTAAGTAAGGATACCTTTTTTTCTCTACTCCATTATACATACATTTATGTGTGTGGTTTGGTGTGTATAAACTGAGTTGCAGTGTAAATATTTCAGATCGTGGCTCATTGCTAAAAGTTTTTGAAAAACAGTGTTAAAGTCATAGCAACAACAATGATTAGCATGTGCCTTTTATTCTCCTACCTATTTTGTATTTTATTGCCAAGTGCCAATGCATAATAATTAGTAGATTATTTCCTGGAAATGCATAGGACAATTGAATTTAAATAAATATTTTAATGTTTGGTTCCACATGGCATTTATACAAACTAACTATTATTTGGTTAGCTTTTCTGTATGCTGGTTATTGTAGTTGTCTAATCTGCTATTGTAAGCTTTTTTTTTTTTTAATAATAATAAGGCTAAGGATTGGGTTACAATAGCCCAATAAT
This sequence comes from Micronycteris hirsuta, assembly GCA_004026765.1. NCBI lineage: Eukaryota > Metazoa > Chordata > Mammalia > Chiroptera > Phyllostomidae > Micronycteris > Micronycteris hirsuta. The sequence goes on from PVJI01004017.1 coordinate 78,516, forward strand.
ACCAACCAAAGAATTAAGAGACATAGTGCAGAAATATAATTTTAAACACTGGGCCCTGGGACAGTGACCCTTGGCAGCTAACTGTGCTGTGAAAGGGATTGGGGGCGGGGAGAAGCCAGTTTTGGAGGAAGGAGGGGGCAGGACAGATGGCCTTCTGATTCTCAAGCCCAGGATCTTGGCTCTCTAAGTATAATGGGAGAAAAGAGCTCGATCCTCTCTGATACGACCCCTAATGGCACCATGTGTTGAAGCAGAGATCCTGTATTTTTTATGAACATTACGTAATCTATTCTCTCCCTGTTGAATAAAACCCAATCCATCTAGAAATCTGACACTGCAGAAGCTCGAGAATCCTCACAGTTCAAACAGAATAGAGACAGGATTCTTTTTTCTTACCATATTGTTTTGCTTTGAATGTATACGAAGAATAGGCTTATAGAAATACAATGTGCCCGACAGGTTGCATGGTCGTTATGCATGATATTTCAACAGTCAGTATTAGCTGATGCATATGAACTACATATAAGTGCATTACTTAAGGTGTGGGTCTCTGGGTGCATAAATTAGGAGTTTCTTGTTGGAACTTTAGAAATAATGTACAGAAAATCATGCCAGGCTTGCACTCCTTGTTTGTGAGCAAAACAAAAATAAAAACAGCCCCTCATTGGGGCAGTTCTTCTAGCAGGAACAAGTTCTAATTAATTTCCAATAATAGTGTAAAGTGAACTTGAAATTTAGAGTTTAAATAGAAATTTCTTTTAACTTTATTGTGAAGATTTTACTTCTTGGAATTCATAGGTGGTGAAATATAATGTTTGTGAATGTTAGTGTTTTATAAATATGGAAATTTTTGAAAAATAATTGTTATGTGATTAATCTTCCCAAGGTTAACATATCATGCAATTCAAGGTTCCATGTTTTATCATTTTTAATCACTAGTATGGTATAACTTTTGTATTCTGCAGTTTGTAAATAGACGTTTAACTTTCTGACATTTCTGCCTTTTAGTTTACGTAATATGAATGTGAATATTGATGATGTCCTGCTTTTCTGAGGGGGAGGGCTTACTCCTGTAAAAATCATTCTGCAGGGTTCCAAAGTGCAAGTCTAGAGAGGAACTCTGGCAGCATTTGCAAAAAGAGGCACCTTTTTTGTAAGTATTTACGTTTATGCCAAACATATTTTGTGAACTTCGTGTACATGTAGTGTTTGTTGAGACCAGAGCCCGGGCTTCTGTGTTGGAATAATCTAACTCCATGTCAGTTCATGCGGCTCTGTCACAGAATTACATGTTGAATACATGCTGTGGTTCAGTTGAATATGAGGTGTGGACACAATATACTTTTTTTGAATGCACATTGCTCACCACTAGGGAAATCCTATTTCAATAAAAAAAAATAGAGAGAAATAAATACAAATTTAAGTAACTATTCACAGACACATGAGCTCTAAATGGTTGAAAAGTGACTATGGAAGCACACAGACTGTGATGACGTAAATGAGCCTTCAATAGATAACTTTGATCCGTTTAATGTAAATAGTGTGGCGACGCTTTACGTGCATTTGTTGCGTTGTTTTTCAGCTGGACTTTTGGTGATTGGGGAAGTGAATAGGTACCTTACTGAAAAGATTCTTTAAGCTCACTCAGGATTTTTTTATAAAAACATTCACTAAGTTTCTAATGTAGACCTGGAAAAGAAATGTGGAAGTATTTAAGAGGGAGCTAGCGCATATTCTGTGTCTCATTGGACAACCTGGTTTTCCAGAAATGACGCTGATGTCGGACATGTCTTTGCCCCCACTGCATGCAAAGGCCCTGCATCACACCCTCAGCCACGGGCACTTCTCATCAGAAGCAGCGTTTTCTTGGGTTTCACCATTACGGTTTGACCCATCTGCTTCCTTGACAGTTTTCTGATTTAAGTTTTTTTCTGGACAGGAGCAACATTGGCTCGCTCCCCTCAAGCCTCATCTTTTTGTATGAAATGATCACTGTTTTTCAACGCTGTGAACTCAGAGGAAGCAAAAAGTGCTTGGTTAGAATGTCTACACCAAAAACATTGGCAAATGCTTTTTGGTGAAGTCATTTTAATAGTTAAATTGTTTGTGAAAAGCATGAGCTACTAGAACTGAAGATTTTTCCTTTCTTTTTTTTTTATTTTTTAAATATATTTTATTGATTATGCTATTATAGTTGTCTCACTTTTTTCTGAGATTTTTCCTTTCAATCATACAATTTTATTATTATTAGGACAAATAAGCAATAATTGCAAAATGTGTGCAGTCCCATGAAATCACACAGTAGGTATTTGTCATTGCAGTGTCAAACCAGTGAGGTGGCTCCTTCTTGTTAACTGGTCTTCTGAGAGGGAGCTTTAGAGCAGGGACCAAGATGCTTAGGTTCTTTCAAGTTAATAAAAGCCTCTTAAAGGTCTTATTTATGTGGGTCTCAGTTAATAACTGATGACATCTAGTTGAGGCACACGAATAGACATCCCCTGGGGATACAGATCCAAAATAAAGTGTAGAGATGTTTTCACACCTCAGAGTAGACAGTTACAGACTAATGAAGTCAAACCCCAGCCCACGTAGCATAATCGACAAATCACTCATCACCCAACCCTGGGTAATTACGGAGGGTAAGCCCTAGTCCGTGCATACCCTCAGCAGATGGTGCTGGTTTGGGAGAGTCCATCAGGTCCTGTCCTTGAGAGGCATGCCCTCCCAACAATCGCCATTCACCAAAAGTAGGCTTCCGATCATCTCTGTGCATCCGTGGCAATTCACGAGTAGGAGGCATTTGTCTCTACTTATGATGCTCCCTGGAAGTCTTCCACATTGGAAGCCAACCCATAATGGCAGCTTCTTTATTAAAATATGTGCAGTGGAAATTATGCTAATTAAGTTGCAGTGTAATTATAGACTAGAAAGATTCTTTGCACTCTGAATTAAATTGTTGTAGATAAATGTGCATTAAGTTAATAGTTTGCAGCTAATTATGAAAGGTAAAGGAGAGGAAGAGAGGTAATCAGTTACACGGGGGTGCAGAGATGCTGCTGTCCCAGGCAAACACTCCCATGACAGCCCAGGAAATCCTGTGATGAGAATTCTTCTAGCATTTATCTGATTTTCAATACTACAATTAAAATAGCCACTGGTGACCAATTAACCCATTTCTCTTATTTGTCTGTGGCATTTGCTATAGTAGAGAGTTAAATGTGGTGACACTGTGCAGCTTTATGTCCTATTCCAACTATATTTGTGGAGTTAATTATTTATTCTTTATGCTTTTGTGTGCATTTATGATAATTAGGAAAATGAGGTGAGGCTCCATCATCCCAAAGTGATTTTGCCATGCTCAATGAAAACTGTATCCCGGGAAATAAATTCTTTTCACTTAGAATTTTAAAAAGCTCTAGTGGTAGTCATATGCCTTTTGTTCCAAAGCCGTCAATTCAGAGGATCTGTGCAGTACCATTATCATGCTGTGGTTACATGAAAAAAAAGTTAGTTATTTAATTCTTTCAGCGAAAGAGTTCTAAAACTTATCAGTAGGCGGGTTTCCTGTGTTCATTGATCAAAGTCCTGTGAACCAGCTAACTAAGAGATGCCTTTTTTAAAAAACATACAGAATACATATAAGAATGCTGAGTGATTTATCAACTAATTTCAGAAAATTTAATGTTCACTTGTCATCTCAGCAGAGTGGCTTGACACCCAATTGAACAGTACTAGAGCGTTCAGACACACTCAGGCCCAGCAAAGCACGGGGTGTGAAGAGGACGGATGTCAGAGGTCCTTTGCAGAGGGGCGGGGTGGCAGCTTGGTGAAGGGAGAGGGTTTGTTTGCAGGCGTCACAACTCACTCTTGCTTCTGTGCTTACGGGCAACTTTTACTGCTTTTTTTAACTGGGAAACCAACAAAATGTTTCACTTTTACCAACCCCTTTAAATTTCTGTCCTCTCTCCTCTCTGTTTACCTTATTGCTGTAATCTTACATATAGATCATTTCAGACACGAGCAATCAGTAGCCCTGAAATTTAATTGGAATTTCCTAAATCTTTTCTGATGTATCTGTATGTTCTTTACATTTGTGGAAATTTCTCTTTTTACTTAGTAAAATTTAGCCTGTTTTGCTTCTAACATGTTGTTACATTTCTTTTGCCAACGTAGTTTTGGCACAAGATTTTTAACGTTCAGCCTCATTTCCCTCACCTGTCCATCAGTAAAAACATTATGTTCTTTCTCAAGGGATTATAGCCAGGGTTAGCAAATAGAGCCCATAGGCCAAATTCAGGCTACCGCAGATTTTTGTAAATCCAGTTTTATTAGAACGCAGCCGCACCCATTTTTACCCTTCGTCTGTGCTGCTTTCGAGCTATAGCTGCCGAGTTGAGTAGTTACAACAGAGCCTGTGTCGCCAGCAAAGCCTAAAATGTTTATTTTCTGTCCCTTGACACAAAAGCTTTGCTGTTCCCTGGGTAAGAATATTAAATGTGTACGTTTGTGTGTAAAACATATAGAAGTGCACTTGTGTGGAATATAAGACTATCTATGTGTGTGTACATATACATATGTAGCAGGTATGTGAAGCTTTTAGCATAACGCTTGGCACATTGAAAGCACTCAATATATGTTGACAACTTTAAATGTTATTTTGTTAAATCCAGTTTTACTTTGTTGTTAGAAAATTAGTTGCGAAGTGGACATTGATGAGATACCAGTAAGCCCTCAAATTATTCACAATTAAAATATTTTTCTTCCAGAGTATGTTCTAAAGTAAAGGCTGTGTTAATAATTTAAGTAGATGTTGATTATAAGAAAATATGTCATGGCACCTGTCCTAGTGTATTAGTTTTCTAGAGCTTCCATTAAAAATTACTGATGACCTGGGTGGCTTAAAACAAAGGAAGTTTATTGTCTCAGAGTTCTGGAGGGTGGAAGTCTGAGATCAAGTTCTCAGCGGAGCCATGACTTTTTCGAAGGCTCTGGGGAGAGTCCCCCCTGGCCTTCTTCTAGCTTCTGGTGGTCACAGTCCTTGGTGCTCTTTGGCTCATACATGTGTCACTCCAGTCCCCGCCCCTGAGTCACAGAGTGTCGCCCTGCATCTCTCTTCACCTGGTCTTTTCTCTGTACCTCTGTGTCTAAAGTGCACTCTTGTTATAAGGACACCAGTCGGTGCGACCTCATGACTGTGTCACTTCTGCAAGGCCCCGGTTTCCAAATGAGGACATACTCCAAATAAGATTCTGGAGTTAAGACCTCCGCTGATGTTATCAACATCTCAACGTATCTTTGGGGGAAACAGTTCAACCCATAGTATCAAGTAACCATCGTTTGGAAAATTAATAATTCTTGTTTTGTTTTATTATATATTAGATCAAAACCAATGATATAAACAAATATTCCAGTCAGCCATTTTGATGACTGGCACGGAGAGCAAAGACTGACCAAAATGCTGTTAACAACAATTTTTTAAAATGTTGATTCAAAGGTAAACATGAGATTGCAGATGACATGCCACCCAAGGGAACGTGATTTTAGGCACAAGGAGAGAAGGACCCCGTCCAGGTCGAGGGAGACCTTATCTCCTCCACCTGAGCCGTCCCACGAGCACCCAGGAAGAGGCGCGTGCACACGCTGCAGCGTGCTCGGGGAGAGGGAGGCATTCTCCAAATCAGCCGGACTGGGAGTGCCTGGGCTTAGATGGAGGCATCCATGGAAACCGTGCAGCGGGTGAGAGGACAGAGAGGCACACAGTCATTACAAAGGCCTGAATTCAAGGCTGCTGTTGGAAACTACAAAGAAGTATTGTCGAAGAGACCGTGATGGCACCATCGATGGCACTCTTCACCTGGTCCTCCGTTCTCCCAGCCTGAACATCCCGTAGTCCTCTTGTCCGTCCTTTCTCCCTCTCCTCCCACCCCCACCCCCACCCACCTCCACACACACCCCACACTCGTGACCCTATTTCCTGTGTATCTTGATTTTTTAATTGAATATCCTTTTATGAACATTTTTCAGTTATTACATGTATTGTTTACACATAATTTTAATGACTTTAAATATTCCATGGATATAGCAGTCTTCCACCATTCTTCCTGTTTGCTGTATATTAAATACAAAATGGGTCATCACAGAAAAAAGATTTTAGATATCTTGAAAGGTCTCAGAAGTCAGGGATAGAGCCAGATGGGCAGAGACATAGATGTGGGGTCAATGCAAAGGAATGTCGAGTTTATCCTCAACCGGCAATGAGCCAGGTATAAGAAATATCCTCTCGTCGTCCCCACACACTTAAAATCACCCTACAACCTGCGTTCATATGTCAGGTGAAGGTTCGACCCCATGGACATCAAGGTTCCTTTCACCTCTGAGACGTTAGGTTTTGTAAGAGCCTTTAGAAATTCCTTCTGGAGCATGACAGGTCAGATGTCAATAAATGAAATGACTGACAGGGAAGACTTTTTTTTCTAGGAACCGTTTTTGAAAAACCAGTGTTGTGGAAAAGAGTTAGAGGGATCAAGAAAATCGGCCTGTGAATGTAAAATGCACCTCCGAAACGCATGACATCTTCCATAGATGAAATGTGATTTAAACAACTAACACACCATGATCTTTCGGTTAACTTAGACCTTTGACATAACATTTTCTGCTTTACATAGTTATCTAACATTGTTGGTCTAGGTAGTCACGGACCTGTTTCATGGTATATAATTTTAGTATTTCTACTTTAAATAGTCTTTCAGGAAAGAAAAATGTGAGCCTGTTCACGTGCAGATATGGCTGCTACAGAATCCATTGGACCCCATGCTTTCCTTCCCCCTCATGTATTAACTAGCTGTAGGCTGGAAAGACCACAGCGGCACTGAGGGTGGGTGGAGCCCAGGAGGGCGGCCCTTGGAACATCCCGCTCTCCGGAGCCGGAGAACAAACGGCCTGTGGTTAGTTCCGCGGGATCCTGAGAGGCTGTTCTAACGTCTGAAGCAGAGACCAAGGAAAAATGCTAAGTGACTCCATCCTCGGGACAGTTAGCTGCCTTGTCTGCTGGTGGATTTTATAACTGGGTATTTGTTAGTCTCCACTGCAAGCCTCCGGGGAGGACAGTGGGTAGCTCGCCAGGTCCTCAGCACAGTGTCAGCATGCAACAAATAACAAAGTGTTCTGTCAGCAGATTCTGGAGGAAGGAGCTCCCCAAATATAAAGAGGCTCTAGCCTGCCCTCCTTCTCTTACTTTGGGGCAACACCAAGAGACAGGGCCTGGATCCGTGAAAGGCTGAGAGGGACCGTGCACGCCTGGGCCCTATTTCTAATGCTTAGTGGTCATTTTGCCTTCATAGTTGGACTTTAAATTCTAATTTTTATTAGAAGCAAGGAAATCACCCTAAATGCCCCTGGACCAACATGAAGTACTTAAGTACAAACATGTACACGTATGGCTGTGGCATGTATCATGCTGAAAATGTCAACCCTGGCCTGCGTCATCCTGCATATGGAATCCAACCTATCCCTCCAAGATGTGTGAGCTAATGTCACCTAAAATCTTTACATCCTGCTCTTGGGCTAGCTCTAATTAGGGACATGTCAGAATCAACTTAATAACCTTTGTATGGATTAATTCTTTACCCACTAACTCATCTATTATACAAAGTATATCCAGAAAATACCCAGCTGTGTAATAAGAAAAAGAGAGACACTTATTGAAGAAAATACAAGATAAAAGGAACATTGTACATAGGACAATGATGCCTCAGTCCCCTTAAAAGGCTCCTTGGGACCTCACACAGTTCTCCCAGTCACCATCAGCTGTCCCATCTTATTTTCCTAAGTCTCAATGACAGCCTGAAATCTCCTCCCTTTCAAAGATGATTTTAGTTTGGGGAAAAGCAAGAAGTCACAGGGTGCCAAATCTGGGCCTGAGTCACCTGGGTGATCTGATGTTTCACCAAAAAACTTTGCATGAGAAGTGATGCATGAGTGGGCACATTGTCGTGATGAAGCTGCCAGTCCCCTGTTCCCCCTAGCTGTGGCCTTCTGAATCATCTGAATAGTTTCTGCTGAGGAATGTTCAAGCTTAATGCAAAATTTGATGGAGGTTCGTTGTTCTACTCGCTCAGTCATTTTGAATGCAACAGCCACACAGTGCACATGCTTGCTCAGCAGCGTCTACCACCCCTAACTGACTGGTACAGTGAAGTCATCATTGTTCACGCATGCACATTCCAGTCCACTCTCCTTGGCTGCCAGGTTACATGGATGTTGGCCAAACTGTTCTCATTATATTAACAATGGCTGGACTTTTTCTGGACAGCCCTCGTACTTCCCAAGAACACTAAATTTAATGTTACTTCCTTAATGGTTGTCAGTAACATTGTTAACTTTATTTCTCACCTTTTTTTTTAGGTCATTTTCCTCTTTTTACACATTAAAATTCCAAATTACATGACACCTAAAATTATGTTATAATAAATTGTTTTGTATTCTCGTTTCATTTTCACTTGAGACCTTGTGTTTTTTAAGCCACTTTTTTAGTGTGTAAGTTAAACTCATTAGGAGATGTAACAATTTAAAAGTACATGCCATTATTTTATGTTACAATGATAATTTGATAATGATAATTTATTTTTTTAATGGCATTTTATGAACCAGACTTTCCAAAGAGGTCTGAGCACCAGGAAGTATCAATTTTGTACTTTTAACCTCTCGGCATAGGTGAGGGTTTGTCTACTTAAAATACATTTGCATATCTGCTCTGTTTCTTTCTCTTCTTCATTTTCTGCTCCTCACTCCTAGCTGCAGCACGTGGAGCAGCAAACATTAGGATGCATCCCTCAAGGAAGGCCCATCTCAGCTTGTAACAGAACAGCCTGGTTCAGCAAAGTGCCATAGAGAGAGTCACAGATGGGTTGGAAAAGTTAGGTGTTTGAAATATCTCCACTTTAGGACAATTTCCAGGTAGCTTAAATGAGTGTGTCTTGTATTCTTTTATGAGATGTCAGTACGTGTGACCACAAGAGGAGACAGGAGCATCTAAGGAAAACAAAGTTTATTATACTCACAAGTCCTAGCGACAAGAGACCTGGAATGCCACATGGCCACATGGCAGACACCAAAGTGATCAGAATATGGGAAAAGCAAGTTAGCACTTAGAACAAGGCCTTTACTGGGGTCTCTGTGGTGAAGGCAAAGCAGGATGGGGTGTGCAATTTAGGATTAGCTAGTGTGAATAATTTCACCGGGCTCTAAACTGAATGAAGGGCTCCCAGTTGCCTGGCCCCACCCCTGGGATGATTCAGGCAGAAAAATATTGTCTTAATATCAATGTTCTGTGGTGTATGGCAGGTAGGGGAGGTGAGGCCCTAGATGGGCTACTTTGCATATCAAATGCATGCTCCCGCTGGGCCCTTTGTTAGCTCTCAGGCTTGGCTAGCCTCCTAGAGGGATTTGATCAGTCTCTCCCCAGCCACAAAGGTTATTTTTAAGAATTGCAACATACAGAAAATTAAAAATATAATACAATTTGTTTGCCCCTTTAAAAATATTGGTGGAAAAGCCTAGGAGATGAACTTCCCCCTAGGTCCACCGTCTTGATGCAGGTGAGCTTCATTCATTCAGCTCTGTCTTTGGGGTTCTCAACAATAGATTTGCATGCTTTCGTGACCTTTTACTTCTATCTGGTGGGAAGAAATATAACAAAATTAAGGCACTGTTTGTACATATTACATTCTCTTCTAAATAGTCTCAAAATTCTTGTTAGGTGGGTGTTTACATTTAGTACTATAAGAAGTATCCTTGGTTGAAGCTGTCAACCTAAGAAATGTCCAAACCTGTAGAAAATGTTTAAAAGACTTTGAGTTTATTCGAGCCAAATATGCCAAGAAGCAAGATCTCAAACGCTCTGGCAAATGACAGTTTTGCAGTTGTTTTATACGTGGTAGTGAAGGAGGGAGATAAGGAAGATTGCATGGGGGAAAGCGGAAAGCAAGGTGGGGAAGGAAAGCTCTATGACTGGATTACAGGATAGTTAACAAGCTTATGAGCTCTTCTGAGTGGGGCTACTCATCCCAGGAGTCTGGCAAAAGAGGATTACTCTTGACGTTTCAGAGTGTGTTAATCTACATGTGTTCACAAGAACAATGGACAGAGCTTGCTTAAGAAAGAAATAAACATTTCATAGGCTTGGGGGCTTGTCTGCCCACTCTGACCTTCCCAATTTGGAATTTATGATCGATCAGATCACCCTGTGAGGTTGCTTTCAGGCAGATTGTTTTACAGAATCCCTTTTTCCCAAACAAACAAATACGAAATACCGTAAGTGCAATGTAACAAAAGCTATCTCTACACGTTGGAGTTATCTATTTTCCCATATAACAAACCACCTCAAAACTTAGTTCCTTAAAACAACAACAGACCATAACATCCTGTTCTCTGGGTACATTGGGATTAGCTGGGACATTCTCACTTGGTATTATGGGAGAGGAAAATGTTTTCTCCCCTTTTGGTTCTTTTGGCTGGTCTAATAATTAAGTCTATAAGAAATAGATTAACAAGAGAAAATAACCAAATTTAATTACATATGTTTGCATTTAATTACATACGTTTCCACATATATGAGAAAGTTATAGACCACCCCCCACACACACAGGAGGTAAAATGAGGGATGTGTAACACCCTGAGCTAAGGAACATGGTAAGAGGTGGAAGCGTCAGAGGGGAGGAGGGTCAAACACAGGTCAGTAAGAACGAATGTTCAGTAATGAGGTGTTTGCCCTGTCATATATATAAACAGGTCATAAAAGTTATCTCTGGTGATGACTCTTGTTAGAGTGAGGCCCCTAATTTAAATTCTTCTACATCATTAAGGGAGGGTCAGAAGCTCTCTTGAGCCCTCAGCGTCTCCACTGCCTTTAGCTCAAAATAATCTACATGCCCAGGAAGCACCTACTGGGGAGGCCTGTTTGTACCCTTCAGCATCCGCATCAGGATGCGGTGAGCGGTCAGTGGGCTGTAGTCATGTAGCAGCGTCTCAGGCCTGGACGTTGTGGGGGAGTAAACGTAATGTCCCCTGTCCCTTCTTAGTTATTGGCTAAGGCACTCCCTCACCATAATAAAAGAGACTAACAAGAAGAAAAAAAAAAAGTGTATTAACATGTATACCTCACGTATACATTGAAGATACCCAGAAAAATTAGTAACTTCCTGAGAATGCCCCAAGACACCACTTAAATACTGTCTTCAGCTAAAGACAAAAATGATGGTGGGGGGGTAGAGTGGGGAGAGAGGGTGGCCAATTATGGGACAGTAGCAGGAAAAAACGGTATACAAGGGTAAGGTTTGTGCAGATTTAAGTCCATGCCTTCTCCGCTGTGGAGATTCTGCTAATTAGGGTCATCCTATGCTTCCTAATACAGCAGGGAGAGACCTTACACATGGAGATTTCCTTTATAAATGGAAATTTCCCGTACAAAAGGGTAGCTTCTACTCCATTTTCATAAATAGTTCTATCTGTGATTTCTCAAAAATAATCAGTTCAAAATAATCCAAATGCCAAAAAGGCATATTATGGGGTGGCACATTCTGGTACCCTTCAACATCCAAGGTGGCACACTCTCACTCCAGCCGCTGATGCCAGTCACCCACTGGGCACTCAGCTGGGGCAGTTGACCAGAGCACTCATCTATGTGGCCCGGATCCCAGAGGGGGCGTCTAGGAGTGAACATCCCAAAGGTCAATGTGGAAGCTACAGGGATTCTTATGACCTGGGCTCAGAGCCACATTCTCTTAGTGCAGGCAATCTACTTAGCCCAGCTTGAGTCTGGGGAGAGACTCCCCCTCCTGAGGTCGGGGCAGGGCAAGGGAGGAACTGCAGCTCCTCTGACTTCCTGCCACTGTGAACATAGCTACCATTCCGAATCTAAGAGAGAAAATTCTTATTTTCTCTTAATTTTTTAAAAAATTTGTGTGTATGCGTATATATATTGGGTTGCCAAAAAAGTTCGTATGGCTTTTTCCATAAAAAACACATTTTCCTATTTAACTAATAACTACACTGATTTGGATATTTTGATATGTGGCTATCCTCCTGCATGGTGTAGCCTTGCCTGTTCTCAGTTCGTGTCTCAGTTTGATCATTATCAACTTCAACTGGTCTACCCTTCCTTGGAGTCTGTCATCCAGTGAGAAATCTCTAGCCCAAAACTTCACAAACCACTTTTGACGCATCCGATCAGTCATAGCACCTTCTCCATACACTGCACAAATCTTTTTTTGTGTTTCAGTTATTTTTACCTTTCTTGAAATAATAAAGCATTATATGACAAAAACATTACTTATTTTCTTCCATCTTCAGTATTAAAATGACTGCAAAAAAATTCACCAATTTTGGTGTTTTTAAATGCATGCTGATATGGCAGCTGTCACAATACAATCTAACAAAATTGTTTCAAATGAAGATAAACACAACTAAGCGCTACTAGAGACGTCTTACAGAAAAAAACAAACGAACTTTTTGGGCAACCCAATACACTACACATATATACACACTGAGAGAGAGAAAGGGGAAGAAGTAAAGAAATTGTCCCATGTGACTATGGAGTCACTAAGTCTGAAATCTGTAGGACAGGCCAGTCAGCTGGAAATTCGGGCAAGGGTTGAGATGGCAGTTCTCAGATAAAATTTATTTTGGGAACCTCATTTTACTATTATGGACTATCATGTGATTGGATGAGGACCACACACATTGTCGAGGATCATCTCCTTTACTTAGTCAACTGATTATAGGTGTTGACCACATCTGTAAAATACCTGCAAGGCAACTCCTAGATTAGTGTTTGATTAAGTAAAACACTTATGTCACCGTGGGTAGCGTAGCCACGGTGACATAGAAAACTAACCATCACAATGTCTATTAAAAGATACACTGGTTCATAATAGCGGAGACGGATGAGCAGGAAGGAGAGAGACACACAATTCTTTTCGCTGGCCAATCTTTTCTATCAGAGGAAAATCAGAAGCCAAAAAGAAAAATAAAGGAAAGAATAAAAAGGTTAGAGAGAATGTACAGACCTTTTTTGTTTAAATGAAACTTGGTCAAAACTTTATGAAATCTAAAAATAGATAAGCTATTTAAAATGACCAGAAATTCTTGGGGTTGTTTTAAATTATTTTTTCTATATAACCCAAACTTAGAAACATGACTGCTTTCTTCTCTTCATTATGGAGATTATCTTCCTTCTGTATTCTTTATCTCAGATGCTATGATCTTTTTCCACTGCACAAATGAAAAAAACTACTTAGTGTTTCCTGTAACCTCTATGATTAAAACAAACAACAGCATCAACAACAAAAACCTTTTTGGGGCAAAAGTGAAAAGAGTACACAAAAGGGAAACTTGCCGAGCTTCGGTTGAGGAATTGCTACATGAAGTCTTTTTCAGCTTTTGTATGATTTTTTGTGTGACCTTGAATAATTCTCCTGCCTAATTGGTACCTGAACACACACTTGTTTTGCACGGTTGACAAGTTAATAATGCATTAAAGGTTTTGGGGTGAGCAGATGGAAGCCACTAGGTTTCAAGGGAGAGAAGGGTAAGGAAAGCTGGGGCTGAGCCAGCCCCTCCAAATGCCTTGGGTTTGCCAGCTTTCCAGCACCTGGACTGTGTGTCTGCCACTGTCCTCACCCGTGGACCTTGTTACAATGCGGCATTTGCCCAGTTCCCTGATGGGAAGGATTTTGCGCTGCTGTGATGTCTGGGGTTTATTAGAGGAAATCCATTAAGCCTGAGGTAGAGGCTGGCTTCCTGCTGTCACCGTGCTCACGGAAGCAGCTCTGAGAGCATCGGACGCTCAGCAAAATCTAAGTCAGACTGAATCACCGATCAGCTGCAGAGCATTATTCACCCCAGGACTGTCACAACTGAACATGCAAGCCCAGCTCCAGTCCTTGATGGAAGCGGGTCTGGCAGGGTCCGACGGTGATGTGAAAATGCATGAGGAGAGTTACTTAGTTATAGGGACCCCCAGACACCTTTCCTTGCAAATATGTCCACAAACTGCCAAGTTAGCTGAAGGAACCTGCATAAAACAGCCATTCATTCCCCAACAGTTTGTTTGTTTGGTTGGTTTTTTGCACAAAGAAGGCACGGTGTGCTGTAGAAGGCCTGCGAGCCATTGGTCAAGCTGCCACTAGGGTAGCTGATGAATTGGAATATAACCACTCCACCTGCCACCTGGTCACAGGTGGTTCCCTGTGCCTCATACCAAACTGATGGCTACTCATCCACTTAGGGGAGTAAACCCAGGGGAACGAGAGGGATCGACTGTGCACCTTCCCAGCGCTTTCCTTTGTATCCACGATTCTAGACCAGAACCCGCTGAAATGCAATCAAGGGAACCTTCCCTACCTTTTGGCCACATTCTCAGCAGGAAAGAAGTAGGTGGAGGCCCAGGTAATGTGACTAGAGCTGAATAGTTCCCTATGACCTTTCTCTGGTGACATCAGAGATCTTCCTTACACCAGTGGCTCTCAACAGGGAGTGATTTAGCCCCCCTCCACTCTCAGAGGGGTATCTGGCAATATCTGGAGACATTTTTGGTCATTACAACTGGAGAGGGGTGTTTTGGGCATCTTGTTGGTAGAGGCCAGGGATGTTGCTAAATATCTTACAATGTGGTAAAGCCCCCCACTTTCCCTAACCAGGAATTCTCTGACCCAAAACATATAATGCCAAGGCTAACAGACATTGACTTACTCCTGTGCCTCCTCTGACCTGAGCCCACCCTGAGCCCCCCAGCAGAATCTCCGGGGGCCAGTGATTGCACATTGTCCCCTCGGCCTCATTTATCCGCAGTAAAAACTCAGCAAATGAACCAGTGCATCAGGGAGGGGTGATAAGGGGGCAAGTAACTATTATGTTGCCAGTTACATGATATTTGTGTATATATGCTTCTTGTCATTGTCAGTGTTTTTATCTTTGAGATGTTTTAATCTTGAAATATTTCACTTGTTCACTGAGTGCCTACTATAGGCCCGGGAGCATTAGAATGAGTTAAAAACAGCTCAACCCCTGCTTGCTGGAGTTTACTTCTCTAGTGGAGAAAACTGTCATTAACCAATTACTCAGATAAGTGTAAACTTCCAGCGTGACAAGTGCTGCAGACTGTGTGTTTGCCACAAGACAAGCCAGGGAAATTTCCGTGGTGTCAAGAACAAGATAGTATTTTCTCTGGACTGCTGTGACCCTCTAAGTCACAAATACTAAGACAGTATTGTAAGCGTCTCTGTTAACATACCAGTGTCACCTGGGGATAGTGTCCACTTCTCTGTCGTCAGGAAAGGGCTTTTGCAGGTGCTGAAAGCTGGGGCAGACCAGCATTTGCCCCACAGATGGGAAATGGGCCCAGTTGGTGGCGGAGGACATGACACTGTGAGGCCCTGTGGGAAAGGACAGAAGTACAGCTGGGAAGGAGGCAGAGCCAGCCACAGGGGCTTTCTGGGGCCAAGTGAAAGGGCACAGTGGAGGGTTTCCGGAAGGTCAGTAAGGCATTCTGGTTTGCTGTTAGCAGCATTGCACAGGTGGCGGTGTGCAGGATAAACGGGACTCCAGCCCCGGGTGAGGGAGCCTGTTAGAAAACATCAAGGTTTGCAAAGCATGAGAGAAAGAGGCCGTGGGCCGTGACTCCAGCGCTGGGCCTGGGATGGAAACCGAATTCACAGTCCTTGCATCTGACTGCATGCCGCGTGTTCGAAGGGAGAGGGGAGCTTAAAAACGACTCTTTTAGTGGCAGTCATACTTTTTTCCCTAATAGTTAATCAAGAAATAGTCCCTTGGAAATATTTGTGTTTTTCCAAGATAACGATGACTGCCCCCCCTTCATCAGCATCCTGCTGGGCGGGGTAACCTTTATGTTCCTGGCAACTGTATGGATTTTGCATTTCAGAGAAAATGAGGCAAGACTGAATTTTTACCTAAGTTATAATACTATGGTGGTTTCAGTTCTAAGAGGTTTTTTTTTCCCAAAAAAAATATTTGATAACTCCCCAGCTATTAAATAAAGATGAAACATGCTAGGATCCAAAGATGCTTTTTTTTTTCTTGGTCACACACTTGCCTGCTTACAGTTCTGGTTGGGTTATGTAGAAAACCAGCAAGTACTTCCAGACAAAGTCTGCTCTCCGAGAGCGGCATTGGGACTGAGCTGGAGGCCCTGCTGCAGTGAGAAGAGCCGAGGCTGGAGTCCGTGCTGCAGTGGGTCAGCCCAGGTCTTCCATAAAGGGAGCCTAGTTTTGTCCCCACCCCAGTGCATTCAAGCCTCCTTCCCCTTTTCTGTTTAACCACCAAAAAGTATAAATCACACAGTAGGCAGTGCATTTCAAGTCTCAAGTGTTGCTGAGACTTAGAACGTAAATAGGTCAAGGCCTATTTAGAAAAACTCATACAGGACACACACATACATAATAGGGGGTGAAAGAAAATTGTTTAAAACTTGTCCCTAACCTGTTAACTCTGGCATCATCCAGAACACGAATCCAAATAGCAACAGCCCAAACCACCTGGCACTGCTCTGAAAACGAAAAGGCTCAGCTGAATTCTCAGTGTTTTCACCGTAAGTTGTGCCGTCACACTTTATGTCTAGACTGTCAGAATGGGCTTAATCCCTTAATCGATCATCAATATTTTCACTTCTGCAAAGGAGAATGATACCTGCTTCTCCTAACTGAGAGAAGTATTTCGTAGATCTTACATACTTCTATTTGAAGTTATAAAAACAAACATTCTTGACCAAATCTGCTTTCTTGTTTTACATCCACTGACAGAGAACAAATCCGAATGCTCTCAGAACCTGGGGAAACATGCATTTTCTGTATAAGCTAGCGGAAGAAAGCTGTCCTTGGGATCTTGCCTCTGAGCACAGTCCATACCTCTGATACTAACTGAAATATTGGGTTGGCCAAAAAGTCCATTTATTTCTGTAAAATAAAAGACACATTTTTCATTTTCACCAACAACTTTAGTGATTTGGATATTTTGAGGATGTCGACTATCTCCTGCTATTGGCTTCTAGTGGGTAGAGGCCAGGGGTGTTGCTAATCATCTTCCAATGTATGAAACAGCCCCACAGCAATGAATTATTTGGCCAAAATGTCAATAATGCCAAGAAACTTCACAAACCACTTTGACACGTTCAGTCTGTCACAGCACCTTCTGCACACACTCACAAATCTTTTTTTGTGTGTTTCACTTGCACTTTCACCTTTCTTGAAATAATAAAGCATATGCCGAAAATATTATGTATTTTCTTTATCTTCAGTATCAAAATGGCTGCAAAAAATTCACCACTTTTGATAATTTTAAAAAAACGTGCGCTGATATGACAGCTGTCACAATACAATCTAACAAAATTGTTTTGAATGAAGTTAAATACAACTAAGCACTACTAGAGCCATCGTGCAGAAAAAAAACTAAATAAACTTTTTGGCCAACCCAATAAACGTCAAACACTCCCTGAAAATCACTGGAAAGTTTGAGCATGCTCAGATTTATCATGCAGAATAGGAACAGTTCTTCGCACTACCTGTGATTAAAGTCCTCCTTGGTGCCCACACGAATTCCAGCTTTCTGAACCGCCTGTGAGAACCACAGCCGTGGGAGGGGGGGCTCTGCTCCCTGTCGCCAGCACAGGGTACGGACTCATAGAACCCCTGGTGATTTTCGGGCCTTCCTTCCACCAACTCTGGACAAGTCACTTAAACTCCCTGAACCTCAGTCTCCTCACCTAGAAAGTAAAGACAATGGGGGATCCTACCTCAAAGAATCACTGGGAAGAAAACAACAATTTCTGATCAGTCCAGTGCAATCAAATCTAGAAAGAAGGGCTCGTCGCCTTCCCCAAGAACAGAGCTTCCAGGTCACTGATCTCGTTTGCTTTCTTGTGGCTCTCACGCCCTCACATCATTTTTTGTTCTTCACTCTAAGTCCACAAAGGCCAACAAAGACCCTGGAGAAAGGCAGGAAATGCGTTTGAGGAGGTCCCTCAAAATCAACTGCAAGAATGAACGCATTAACGGCAATCTGAGACAGTGAAGAGCGTGCTGACTGTGAGAAGTGTTTGCAGTGATTCCACTCCACTAACGTGGTATTTTTGTTGTGCGCACCATGTGATTCCATTGTACTATGTACACGCTCCTGCTAAGGTTAAAAAAAAGGAAGGTGATTCTAAATGTTGGTATCTTCCCCAAAGTCTGTCATAAGCATCTTCGAAATATCTAAAGAACCATTGAAGAATGTTGTGTTTTAGCTTTTTAAAAATCACAAATAATACATTTCAAATAGTCATCAAAGGAAAAATTGTTACTCATGAGGAAGAATATTTTCCGAAATGACAAGTATTTATGTTTCATTGCACTGTGCCACTTCCCTGAAATTCTAAATTTAAATGTTATAAGACAAATTTCCTATTTCCCTATACATGAGCTCTGCTTTTCCCAGTACTTGTTCATGGTGCTAAGTTCTTGATTTAGGTTAGGTCACAGCTATTGGACCTTCCTTTTCCGCCGTTCCTGAACTGTGTTCCGAAATGTCCCCTGGAGACAGGGCAAACTCAGAGGGGACCCTCAGGGTAGTTTAAACCATTAAGGGAAACTGGTTCTGTCAGACACCCACAGAAGCGTGAGCTCAGATTAGTTCAGCTTCAAAATTCAATTGTGTCACATTCCTCTCGATGATGTCATAACTTTGCAAGACCCTAAAAAGCAAAGACCATGTGAAAATCAATATGAGAGCAGCTGAAGAGAGCAAAGTTCAGTTCCAAGGTTTGAGAAGTTGGCCAGCACCCCCACAACCTTGAACTAGGACGCAGATAATTCCCAAGCTGTTTGGACCTGACTACTTGACAAAGGGAACTGTCAGGCATCCTTGGGCCCAGGGGCACCTTGGACGTCTTACAGGTGGTCCCGAGCCAATACAGTTTGGGAACCTCTGCCGTCACAGAAAGTCAAGCTCCGCCCATTTGTTGTGTTCAGTCACTTCTCACAAAGAAAAGAAAATCTGCGCAAGAATTAGTTATTGAATTAGCCCTCTTAAAACCCTAATCACGCCTCTTTCTGACTTCAGTTTGTTGCTGTGAAGATAGAACCTAAAATGATTTTCTAGGGAATAAAAAATGCTTAATGAAGAAAACATAATTCTTAATTAATGCAAGAGATAAGAGAAATAATGTCTGCTTTTATTATTTGCATAAATAAAACTATATTTATCTACCACTTGCTCTTTTTCCTGTAATCAGACTTATTTTATTTGCCCTGTTTGCCCATCTATCTCATTTTAAATTATAAAGATCTGTGGCAGCAATAACACAAAATCACTTTAAACTCATTGCAAACTTTTCAATTAATTTTCAAATTAATCATAGATATTCTACTGAGAGTTAGGTGGCACAGAGGTAATAAAAGCCTAGTCTGAGACTTTATCAATGGGTAGAAATTAAAGGTAATTGGACACTATTGTCTTGAAATGAATACCGTCTTTTTTGTTAACTGCACTTTGAAACGAAGCGTGCTAATGGAATATCCAGCTGCACAGATAGGGAAGCTTCCAGAACCATGGACAGCTAGCTTGTCCATACCCCTTTCACCCATGAGCTGCAAGGACTGCTAGTAACGTCCACTGTGGGTTATTTTATTAAAAACAAACTGTGAGTATATCCTCTAAATTTTATATTTAGAAACACTCAGACACCAGAAATGGAAGTAAATTAATAGTTTTATAGCAAACTTACTGTGAAATATGGTAAAAAATGTCTAGTAATAAGAAATGATTATGAATGGCCACTCGGACACTCTAGTTCCTTTAATCAAATATTAAGTAGTGTGCCCCAAATTTTCACCGCTTCTTCATACTTCCCTTAAGGGAAAAGTGAAGCAACAGACCCGGACGGAAGTGTCTTGGACATGGGCGCTAGTAACCGTAGACCTGACTACATGTCTCTAGTTTTGTTTTGTCTTTGTCTTTGTTTTCCTTTTCTAGCAGCTAAGCAATAAAACCAAAGCTTTCCTCTGATCCTTAACACATCAGGTAACAACCACCACAAAAAAAAAAAAAAAATGCCAAGAACATAATCAACAAAGCCCCTAATCAGTAGTTACTCTCCAGTGTCAGACTTGCTGTCCATAAGATTTCCAAATAACCAGTCCACGATACAGGCAAAGTTAGACTGTAACTTCATGGAGACAGCAATGATTTCTTCCTTTTTCTTCCCTTTCTTTTCCCTTTGTTTTTACTTGCAGTTTTGCTATCATGTTGACAAAGCTTAAGAATACCATTTTAATGCTCAGAGTAACACTTCGGCAGAGGCAGCCAGACACAAAGGAACGCTTACCTTGGTCACCGGCCCTCTGTCTGTGACCCCTGGATCTCCTCACTGGCTGCTCCATGCCTTGTGTCCAAGGTAGAGGAGAGAAGCCCTGGCAGCCAGGAGCTGGCCAGGTGCCCACAGCTAGGTCTTGGTGTTCTTCTGAACATAAACAACTTCATAAACTGTTACCATCGCACAAGGCTTCACACGCTGATGGCGATGGGTCAAGGCAAAATCAAGACCCCTCCATGATTACGTCTGGACTCAGGCACAACACGGATGTCGTCTGAGTCACAGAACCGGTGAAGGTGGCCCCCCATCAGCCTTGCCCTGTCCTTCCCTCCTTCTAACTAAGGCTCTCTAGATACTCAGTCACAGAATGTCCCCCAGTTCCTGGTAGCCGCCAATCCAGAATGAAGCCCTGCTCCCTTGAATCTGCCCCAAAGCACCTAACATAAGTGCTAATTCTAGTCTATTCTAGCATCATCTTCATGAAATACCTCACTGTCCCACAGTGTGGGTCCCTTTTTCTCATTAGAAGCCATACATCCAGCTTTGTTCAACCACAGATAGGACGCTGGTAGGCTTCCCTGGATGATGTTGGCATGGCCAGCAAGTTGATTTTTGAGGAATACTCTTCCTCAATACACTCCCATCTACCACATGATCCTATGTCCACTAAGAAATTAATCCATAAAACCATAAGAATAAGTGTTCATTTCCTTCTTAGATAACATGCATTTTATATTAGATAATTCTGCTCCCAATCATTGCCTAGGACAAACCAAAGGCAAGAACCAATGCTTGAAACTAGCATGCAGAGCAGATCAACGATGAGACATTTTGGCTCAGTGTAACTTTGAATAAGCTGTGAACCCACACAGTTGACTGCCAGGTTCCATTCACTGACGTACTTGTGAACTTGGTCAAGTCACTAAATGGTCTGACCTGACTTGCCATTCCGCACAATAAGCATAGGGAAGGCTGGGTAGGGTGCTTTCCCATTCTACAGAGTAATAAAATCAATAATACGCATATGTTAAAAATATCTTTAAATACGTTTCTCTCACAGTAGTACCTTCCTAGATCATATTATGTTAGATTTTACTTAGACTTTCTTTAAAGGAAGTATCTCTGTTCAATGTTATCTGAAACCAATTGTGATTCTCTGGAGAACTACAATGGCAGATGAAATCATGCCTCAGAAACATGCATTTGTAGGACTAAAATTAACCACGATGTCACTAAGTGATTGCTGTCACCAAGACTGGACTCTGGTTACCAATCAGCCCTCCAGCTCACAGTGTAAAGACACCGTGACAGGTGCGTGGGGCCGGTTCTCACTTCCAGAAACAGGGATCCTAGTGCGGAATCTTAAGAGATGGTGTTCTTGTATTGAGAATGCATCTACTCTGTAATTGTGGCTTCTCTTGGAAGTTCAGAGTGTTTTCAGAAACAGAGTAATTAAAAACACTATTTTTTCCACAGAGAACTGTCAAGTGACACAGTTACCTGATTGATAAGAAAGCGGGCTGCAGTCTGAGATTTCCACACAGTGTTGTTCCGGTTCATCATGTAGCATCAAGTTCCCTTTTATGTGTGTGATATCTGTGTGCATGCACACGTGCACTCACATTTTGAGGGTCATCAGAGCCTTTGTGCCTTTTTCTTACATTCTTAATTGAATTTGAGCCAAAATCCTGATCTTCTGACGTCAACAAGTTAACACTGTTGCTTAAACAGACTTGAATTGTGTACCCCTAACCTGGATCTTGGCCACCAAATCCTTTCCCTCTTGCTCTCACCCAGGGTTCACAGGTCCAGGCGATTTTCTAAGAAGCACTATGGGATTAAGCAGTCTCTTAATTTTAAAACAAGTACACAGTCGTAGAATATAAGCATTTTCCATAAAGTCATTGTGGCTTGCAGGGCAAAATTTATAGGTAGTAATTTATCATTCAGCAAACAGAGCCTGTTAGGACTTCGAGGGCAACTAAATTCTTACATGTATGAAATTAATTTTTTATTGTGGAGTATATTTTTATTGAAAAAGTCTAGTTGCATTAATTAATAAATAAATAGTGTTTTTAAGTTACTTGATAACCAATAGGTATTACAATACAATTGATAATATTCTTTGTAATCTAATAACCTTTTAGAACTTTTAGGTCTTCAATAGAAGCAGAAATTCACTGGTACTTAAACTACATGTGATTAAAAATTATAAATAATAGTTATTATTTATAACTATCATTTATAACTAATAGTTAAATAATTATTAACATAATTTTCTGTTATTTTATATCTTGACTCCTAATAAATTGAAGTAAAGAAGTCCATTGCTAGGCTGAGATTAATTTAAAATACCCAGTACCCATAATCATTCAGAAATAACCAATTTCTCATTATTTTCCTGTTTCTCTCCACTTCAGCAGGAAACTTGCTATTTGAAATTGTTCCTTCTTATTCTGAAGTGATAAATCTAGTCCCCAAAACAGGGTCCTGGTCTGACCAACCCACCCAGTGGCTCCTGATTGGGCCTGAGGTAGAACATTGGGTCAAGAGACAAGTAGAGGGTGCCTATCAGAGGGATTCACTGAGCATCTCTTTCTAGCACATTCATATGCAACCCATCTGGGAATCCTACTGCTCTGCTTTTAGAATGCATTTGGACTCCCTTGCTACTCAGCGCCCTCTGCTGGGCCACCACTGTTCTTTGCCTACTGCTCTCCTCACTTCATCTGACATGCGAAGCACACCGCTGCCTTGCTTGAGGTCGAGTCTCTGCTCTCCCTTTCTGAAACATGCCTTCTACCTGGCACTTCCTCTAGGTCTCTGTCCCAAGGCCACCTTCTCAGTGAGGTCTTTCACAGTCACTGTGTTTACACTAACAACCCCCATACTACACACACCCTCACATTCTGTCTCTCTGTCTCTCTCTCTCCCCTTTCCTCCCTCCCTCCCTCCCTCTCTCTCTCTTCTGTCCTGCCTGTGTCTACCCTGCTTTATTTTTCCCAGCATACTAGTAATAGTTTCCTGTGGCTGCCATAACAAAGTACCACAAAGAACAATAAATTTCTGTCTTATCAAGTCACAGAAATTTAATTCAGGAGACCAGAAGACCAGGTAGCAGCTGAGTTGATTCCTTCCAGAGGCCCTGAAGGAGAGACCATCCCATGCCTACCTCCTTGCTTCTCGTGGTAGCCGGCAATGCTTGGCATCCCTTGGCTTGTAGCCCTACCATTCCACTGCCTCCTCTTTCTGTGTCTCTGTGTCCTTTCCTGTCCCTTATGGGGACACTCTCATTGGATTTTAGGACCACCCTAATATAGTAAGATCTCATCCTGATCCTTAATTACCTCTGCAGAGACCGTATTTCAAGTCAGGTAACATGCTGAGGTTTCAAGTGAACATGAATTTGGTGGTGGCGGCTGGGACAGCAGGGGGCATAATTCAACTCCAGTACACGCTATCACTGTTTAATGAATAATGGATATTGCTCTCTTAATAATAAATTAACAGTTGCCATTAGAATCTACGTTCCCTGAGGACAGGAACCTTTGCTCTCTTCAGTACCATATCCCTAGGGGGTCCCTCAGTGGGCCTTGGCTGGAGGAGTGAGTGTTTCATGGCTGAATCCTAAAATGAGGCAGGCAACCAGGCAGCCTGTGGGAATAAGGCTGGAAGTAAAGGCTTGTGGGCCTTCCTGAAATAATCTGAAGGTCAGACAAGTTGAAGTTCTAGGTAAACAGGAGGAAGTCAGAGTAAATTAATAGAGGAATCTACCTGATAAGCACAGAGAGGACTCCTAGAGGCGTGAATTGGAGGCGGTGCCTCTTGGAATGTCTTACGCAGCTCCCTCCACCTCCTGGTCTCTGTGGGGTGGTCTTTTCCAGGCTCAGAAGGGCCATATCCTGGGGTCAGATGGACTTCCGCATTTGTTTCCTTGTAATAAATTAACACACAGTTGATGGTGTAAAACAATTCATTCCCTTACAGTCCAAAGTCAGGCTCATTGGACCCTAATTGTGATGATAGTAGGGCCATGCCGCCTCCAGAGGTTCTGGGGGAAAAGTCCTTATTCTTGTCTTTTCTAGCTTCTGGAGCTGCATTCCTTGCATGCCTGGGCTCTGGGGCCCTTCCTCCACCCTCAGTGTTATGTTGCCTTCTTATTCTGTGCAAACTTTGTTTTGCCATGTAGGTCACCTTCACAAGGGTCCAGAAATTAGGCCCTAGATACCTTTGGGAGCCATTATTCAGTTTACCATAGCATCCCAATCAGAGACCTGCCACAGGCAGGTGTTGAGTCCCAGATTCGTCCCTCCTGATTTTCTAGTGCCCAAAGTGATGGTCATTCTGTCTCTTCCTTTACCGGGAGTTGCCCCTTCTCTCCTATATTAATTTATCTCCTGGAACAGGGCTACTAGTAAGGAAAGAGACAAATTCAAAACAAATAAAGCAAATATGCTGCCCTTATGCTCATCATATTTGAATTTTCCTTTCATGTACTCGATTTCTCATTTCCGGTTTATCCTGTTATCATCGATGGTTTGTGGGAGTTGCCTCAGTCCTTTGTGAAAAGGGAGGACAGAATTTATAATCCAGACTTCAGGTGAGAAGAGGAAGGAGCGGTGGGCTGGAGGTCCTGGGGCACTTCCTGTCCCTGGGAGCTGACCGGTCCCCGGGCAGGGAGCAGGGCTGCGGCTACATCAGGAGACAGGTCTAGAAGTCATGGTGGAGGGAACCAATGCTTACGGTGCAGTTCTGGGAATTACATCTTCTCAAGATGTTAAGCCTGCCCTGGCTGGTGTAGCTCAGTGGATTGAGCGCGGGCTGGGAACCAGAGGGTCCCGGTTCAATTCCCAGTCAGGGCACGTGCCTGGGTTGCGGGCCGGGTCCCCAGTGAGGGCCATGTGAGAGGCAACCACACATTGCTGTTTCTCTCCCTCTGTCTCCCTCCCTTCCCCTCTCTCTAAAAATAAATAAATAAAATCTTAAAAAAAAAAAAGTTGTTAAGCCTGGAGAAAGCTGCTTCTTTCTAAAAACTGCAACAATTGAGCTTGCTTTCTAGATAGTCACAATTTTAGTCGGACTGTTTATGTAAAAGCAAAGCGTGTTTTTCAATGGGATTAGCCACATACAGCAGCTTTTCCGTTTTGGTTGCAAACTCTCTACAAAGGAGGATTGAAACATTAATGCTTGTACATGTTTGTCATTGGATGTTGGTTAACAAGAGTTAAAATATCTCTATTTTGTCATTATAAAAAAAATCCTCTAATTTATTTTTATGACCACCATCTCTGTACCCCCCAGCCCTCCCAACAAAACCAAATCAATGGCAAAACACGCCACCTCATGGCTCTGCATGTAAAAATTAAAGCCAGTGTAGTCTTTCATACGGTTGGTTAAGAGTTCAAAAGTTTAGAAATGATTGATTTTCATATGTTTCAGTAATGTCCTTACAGCCCTTCCCCCACGGGAGTGACTGTCACAGCGAAGTGAGCACTGTCCCTCTGACGTGAAGCTTTGCGGAAAATCACATTTTGAGTTCCCGAAGGCTCGGGGTGTCCGGGGCTCCTTTCGGTGCAGAAGAAAATGTGATACAATGTTGTGACAGGACATCAGCTCCTTTGTGGCAGTGCCAGCATAACATAGTAACGGATTTCAAACTGTTTGCTATTTAGCTCTGTGCTGAGCACATTGTAGTTTTAACAACCCGGATAGTCCCTATAAGAGTGAGGATTTAGTCACAATATTGTTGGTCTGTATGACAAGTTTTAATGGAGAAAAGGTTACATTTGCATATTCTCCGGTTCCATTAACATTTCTCAAGTGAAGCCCAGTAAGGATGAGAGTTACGAGTTTGGCATCTTTAGGAAATCTTAGATTCTTATCTCGTATTTCTTATTCACTTAGTTACATTTAGTACTTGACATCTCTTGAGGGCCCACAGTATGTTCCAGATAGTTCAGATATATTATTTCTAATCATCCCAACACTACTGCATGGTAGGAATTATTATCTTAATATGACAGATGGACTTAATGAACATATATTCTGAGAGAACTTCGCATGCCAGCCACGGAGATTCTGCAGCAAAGGGGACACAGACAGGGGACTCGAGGCTGCAGGAGAGTTCTGGTGGAGCAGGATCTGAACTCTGACTGCATCCAGAGAAAGTTGCCCACCAAAGCACTGGACCTCTGAGGAGGGGTAGGGGAAATAAAATCACTACATAATGGCACATTTTATTTTTTTGTTTATTTTATTTTTAATACAGTTGACATTCGATATTATTTTATATTAACATCAGGCATACAACATAGTGGTTAGATACCTTATATAATTTATGAAGGGATTCCCCGGTGAGTCTAGTGCCCACCTGGCACCATACGTAGTCATTACAGTATTATTGACTATATCCCTGTACTGTACTTTACGTCCCATGACTGTTTTGTAACTGCCAGTTTGTACTTCCTATTCCCTTCACCATTTTCACCTACTCCCCCAACCCCCATCCCCTGACAACTGTCAGTCTGTTCTCTGTATCTACGACTCTGTTTCCATTTTGTTCCTTTCTTTACTTTGTCCTCTGGATTTGACATGTGAGTGAAATCACTTGGTATTTGTTTTTCTCTGACTGACATGCTTCACTTAGCATGGTACCTTCTAGGTCCTTCCATACTGTTGCAAATGGTAAGATTTCGTTCTTTTTTATGGCTGAGTAATATTTCATTGTATATACATACCAGATCTTCTTTTTCATTCATCTATTGATGGGCACTTGGCTTCTTTCCATATCTGGGCTATTGTAAATAATGCTGCAATGAACATAAGGGTGCATATGCCTTTTCAAATTAGTGTTTTGGATTTCTACGGAGATGGTTAAGTGATAAGGCATTTTTAAATTTCTGAGGAACCTTTATATGTTTCCATAGTGACTACACCAATTTTCAATCTCACCAACAGTGCATAGGGCTCCCTTTTCTACACATTCTCACCAACATTGCTGTTTAAAAATAACCATTCTGAAAAGTGTGAGGTGATATCTCATTGTGATTTTAATTTGCATCTCTCTGATGATTAGTGACATTGAGCATCTTTTCATATGTCTATTGGCTATCTGTATGTCCTATTTGGGGAAGCATCTATTCAGGTCCTCTGCCCATTTTTTAATTGGAATTTTTTTTTGTAATCCAGAGGGGTTTAGTTTTGGTTATTAGTTTATGGATTTTTTAAATGTTTTGGGTTTATTGCCTATGTTTTCTTCTAGGAGCTTTACAGTTTTAAGTCTTCTATTTAAGTCTTTAATCCATTTTGAATTTATTATTATATATGATATAAGAAGGTGGTCTAGTTTTATTTCTTTTGCATGTATCTGTCCAATATTTTCAACACCATTTATTGAATAGACTGTCTTTACCTGATTTTGTGTTCTTGCCTCCTTTGTCATATATTAACTGACCTTTATAGGCATGAATTTATTACTGGGATCTCTATTCAGTTTCATTGAGCTATATGTATGTTTTTATGCCAGTACCATGCTGTTTTGATTACTATAGCCTTGTGATATAGTTTGATATCAGTTAATGTGCTACCTACAACTTTGTTCTTATTTCTCGATTGCTGTGGTTGTTTGGGATCTTTTGTGGTCCATATAAATTTTTAGACTATTTGTTCTAGTTATATGAAAAATACTATGCATATTTTGATAGGAGTTACAGTGACTCTGTAGATTGCTTTGGGTAGTATAGACACTTTAACAATTTTAATTCTTTCTGTAAGAGAGTATGGTATATGCTTCCATTTATTAGTATCTTCTTTAATTTCTTTCTTCAACATCTTATAATTTCCTGAATACAAGTCTTTTACCTCCTTAGTTAAATTTATTTTTAGGTATTTTATTTTGTAATGCAATTATAAATGGGATTATTTTCTTAATTTCTCTTCCTAATAGTTCATTATTGGTATTTAAAAGTGAAAATTATTTCTACATATTA
This sequence comes from Micronycteris hirsuta, assembly GCA_004026765.1. Taxonomy (NCBI): domain Eukaryota; kingdom Metazoa; phylum Chordata; class Mammalia; order Chiroptera; family Phyllostomidae; genus Micronycteris; species Micronycteris hirsuta. The sequence goes on from PVJI01004017.1 coordinate 106,866, forward strand.
ATTATATGTACTGCTACTCTACTGAATTCATTTATCATTTCTCGTGGTTTTTGGGTGGACTCTTTTGAGTATTTATGTACAGTATCATGTCGACTGCAAATAATCAAATAATGACAATTTGGATGTTTTTTCTTTCTTTCTCTTTCTCTTTCTCTCTCTCTTTTTTTTTCTTTTTTTTTTTTTGTCTGATTGCTATGGCTAGGACATCCAGAGCTATGTTGAATAAAAGTGTTGAAAGTGGACAACCTTGTTCTGTTCCTGATCTTAAGGAAAGTGCCTTTAGCTTTTCTCTGTTGAGTATGATGTTGGCTGTGGGTTTGCCATTTATGGCCTTTGTTATGTTGAGGTGTGTTCCCTCTATTCCCACTCTGCTGAGAGTTTTTCTCATAAATTGACCCTGGATTTTGTCAAATGCTTTTTCTACATTTATTGATTTGATTATGTGATATTTTATCTGTTATTTTGTTAATGTGTTATATCATGTTATTTTATCTGTGAATATTGAATCAAACCTGCATTCCAGGAATAAATACCACTTGATCATGGTGTATGATCTTTTTCATATATTGCTGAATTCAGTTGGCTAAGATATTGTTGAGGATTTTTGCATTTATTTTCATCAGGGATATTGGCCTATAACATTCCTTTTTTTTTTTTTTTTTTTTTTTTTTTTTTTTTTTTTTTTTTTTTTTTTTTTTTTTTTTTTTTTTTTTTTTTTTTTTTTTTTTTTTTTTTTTTTTTAGTGTCTTTTACAGGTTTTGGAATTAAGAGAATGCTGTCCTTGTAAAATGAGCTTGGGGACCTTCCCTCCTCTTGAACTTTTAGAAATAGTTTGAGAATAGGTGTTCATTCTCCTTTCAGTGGTGAAATTCGCTTATAAAGCCATCCACTCTAGAAATTTTGTTTGTCAAGAGTTTTTTGATTACCAAATTGATTTCATTGGTTGTACTTGGTCTGCTCAAATTTTCTGTTTGTTTTTTTTTTAAATTCATCCCTGGAAGATTGTGTGTTTCTAGAAATGCATCCATTTCTTCCAGATTATCCAATTTGTTGGCATATAATTGTCTGTGGTATTTTCTTATAATGCTTTGAATTTCTATGGTGTCAGTTGTTACTTATTTTATTTCATTTCTGATTTTATTTACTTGGGTTCTCATTTTCTTAATGAGTCTGATTAAAGGCTTATCAATCTTATTTATCTTTTCAAAGAACCAGCTCTTTGTTTCATTGATCGATTGTATTTTCTTGGACTCTCATTTATTTTCACTTTGATCTTTAATATGTTGTCCCTTCTACTCATTTTGCACTTTGGGCTTTATTTGTTGTTCTATTTTTAGTTCCTTTGGATGTTACCTTAGATTATTTGAGATTTTTCTCGTTTCTTTAGGTAGACCTGTTTTGTTATGAATTCCCTCTTAGGACTGTTTTTGCTGTGTCCCATTATTTTGGTTTGTTGTGTTTCATTTTCATTTGCCTCGAAATATTTGTTTATTTTTCCCCTTGATCTCATTTTTAACCCATTCATTGTTTAGTAATATATTATTTAGCCTCCATTTTTTTGTTTTGCATTATTTTTTTCTTGTGATAGATTTATAGTTTAATAGCATTATGGTCAGAGAAGGTGCGTCATATGATCTCAGTCTTCTTAAACTTATAGAGACTTGTGTTGTGTCCTAATATGTGGTCTGTCCCAGAATGTGTCCGTGTGCGCTTGAAAAGAATGTGTATTCTGCTCCTTTGGGATAAAGTGCTCTGATGATATCGATTGAATCCATTTGAGTGTGTCATTTAAGGCTGCTGTTTCCTTGTTGATTTTCTGTCTGGAATATCTATCCATTGCTGTCAGTGGGGTATTAAAATCCCCTACTATGACTATATTACTGTCAATCTCTCCCTTTATATCCACCAAGATTTTCTTTGTATACTTAGGTGCTCCTGTGTTGGGTGTATAAATGTTTACAAGGGTTATATCCTCTGGTTGGATTGCTCCCTTTATTATTATGTAGTGTACTTCTTTGTCTTCTACTATAAACTTTGTTTTAAAGTCTATTTTGTCAGATATAAGTATTGTTTCTGCTGCACCCACATGTAGCAGCTAAGAATCCAGAGTGCCATCTCAGCTGCACAGGTTCCCCACTGAGGAACAAGAGATCTTGGACCTGCACCAGGCTCCCCAGCTCTGAGACCAGTGCCAGGAAGAGGAGCTCACACAAGTGGCTATGGAAATCAGCAGGGATTTGTCTGGGTGACACGGAAGGCTGCTAAAACCCAGGCACCTTCCTAAAGGACTAGCGCACAAACTCTTGCTCCCTGGCAGTCACCTTGGATCCAGTGGGAAGAGAGTGGCTTGGGGAGCTCCAGAGACAAACTGGGAGACCCTGAGTGGTGGTGTGGCTTTGAGGCAAGCGCTGGACAGTTGGCTGCCATTGTCCCTGTGTTGCATTCTCTCAAGTGGCCCAAGGATACTGTCTTTCCTGTGTTGAGCCTTCTCCCCACACAGCCGAATTTAAATCTACATTGGCCTGCAGAACTCCACTAACTCTCCCCTGTGACTCCTTAAGACTTGCCCTCCTCCTTGCAGCCTTCCCAAGGTGTCATTAGAACCAGGACACAGAAACCCTGGTCTAAACATGCCCTGTACTTGATCACCTTGTTCAGCGTGCATGTTACAAATCTTTCTCTTCTTGATTGCCATAGTGGATTGGGCACAGGATTTGGCATCAGAGTAATTGGGGGGAAGCTCAGAAGTTGAACAATTGACTTTCTCCCTTCTAACCTATAAAAATAGAATAGTCCCTTAGTGCTTTCTGGTCTTGCCCTCCATGGGTCAAAAAAAGAGAAGAATGCTGCTTGGTCCATGTGATTTCATTTTGCATGATGCCATAAAGTCCTATATGTAAAAATGCATAGTAAACTATTAAGAGCTAGATGTATACTAGTAATTGTTATTCTAAGGCTGCTATAAAGGATATATAAGAGCCTTTTTAAAATAACCTTTTACTGATGTGTATTCAATTGGACATTATACGTATTTGAAGGAATATAAGTGTAAGGAGAGGCACTTCTTTAGCTCGTAGCAAAAACTGTGGATTAAAAGGAGCCATTATGAGAGTTTTGGTCAAGATGGTGGGGCAGGAGAACACCGCACTCACATCTTCCTGGGACCACATCTAAATCCCAGCTAAATTATAGACCGATCAACCTAGATAACCATGTAAAGACGGGCTGAACTGAAGTCCTATAACTAAAAATCCAAAGAAGAAGCCACCTTGAGACTGGCAGGAGGGGCAGAGGTGCAAACAGGCTGGCCTCCTGTTCCACAGACTCGCCCCAGCCATGCCGGACACCTCGCCTTTCTCAGATCAGCCCTCTGCAGCCTCATGCCTTCACACGTGCTGTTCCTTGGCTGGTTTGTGATTTTTTCTGGACATTTTGTCTTGTAAGCCACTCCTTATCCTTAAGGATTAAGACCTTACTTGAAGAAACTATATCATAGACTGAGTTCTGGCCCAAAGGAGCAGCACACTTTATTTCTTTTAGGCCTCCAGCTCTTTCCGTGAAGTCCATTTCCATGGGCAGTAAAAACTCCAAACAGAATCTCATCTAAGTGAAATAAAACTACTCTAGTAAAAGAGACTTGGGAATTATAATCATCCCCCCAAACTTTTTGCTGGGAGACAGGTACTCCTTTAGCAATACCCTGTGAAATCGAGGAAAGCATTTGAACACCTGGGTATACTCTGAGTGGGTGGCAGTTGCCATAGCCAGGTCCATGGGAAATGGCAGTTAGAATAAGCCAGAAGTAAACTGCCTGGACACAGAGTTTGTGTCAACCCCATTCTGGAAAGCTGGCCTAGGCTAAGAGACAATTAGTCATGTTAAACACTAACTAACTGTTGAGTTGGGTCTGACCTGACTTTCTGATCTCTCTCACCCCTTTCACTCTCTCCCCGCACCCCACCCTCACAGGTCTTCACTGCACCAAATGAGGCCGGGGACACTGGCTCCAGGTGTCGTTCTTTCACACCATGGGGAATGTCCTTGTCCCCATAGTGAAGGAAGAGGACAGATAACAATAAATAATAATAAATAGAAGAGAATTTCATTTAGTCATAAGTATCACAGATAAAACAGAACTCTAGAGTAGAAATGACTTGAGGGGTGGGGTTTCTTTGGCTAAAAGGTACAGGGAGATCCCCAAGGAGACATCTGAGCTGAGACCTGGTAAAGACGAGTCAGCACCATTCGAGGCCCAAGGGATGATGCCCTGCAGAAGTACCAGACTGGAGGTGGGAACAGGGAGACGGCGGGTCAGGGGAGCTGGTGCAAGAGACCCAGTGAGGTCTGGCAGTGGACGCTGTTAGAAATAGGCAAGTGTCCTGTCTGTGGGGCCTCCTAAGCAGATGTGAGGAGTTGGATATTTTTCTAAGTGCAGTGGGATGTCCCATGAAGGGTGTAAATTATAAAATTTTCCCTTTGATGCATAGATAAAACTGCTCAGGTTGGCGGCAGGGAGTATGACTGTGTGTGTGTGTATGTTTATCTCAAGGAAAGTGAAAACCACTGAAGGGTTTTTGAACAAAGTGGCACAATTCTGTTTGTGTGTTGTCATATTTTGATGACTTAGGTAGGAAGAATGGTGAGGTGGGAGGTGACTGGCATGGCGGGCGGGATGAAAGGGGAGAAATTGTGTCTGGGAGGGCAGTCGTGGGGATGGAGACTTCCGTTTAGGATTCTAGAGGCTTTAGGGAGATGCTGTCAATAGTCTGTCTTTTGACCAATGACTGAGGAGCTTGGACCCCTTCTTTGATTCTTTGGCATGCCCATCTGTTCTCTCTGAGTTTGGGCTGTGTATATATGCATCCAGAGAAGCACATTTTCCTACATGTAAGCTGGGGGTCCCTACGATTGTTCCCCTGAGATCTTGTTCCAAAGATGTTCTTGATGTGTGCCAGATAGACCTAATAGAATCACTACCACCCAGTTAATAAACAGGCTGAAATGAATTCTTTACTAATCACTTTCCAATAGCACAACCTTATCTGAATTCATCCTAGCCATCCAGTGGCTTAAAGGGCACTTCTAATTTTAATTTACAGTTATTCTATAGATTCTTTCTTTAATTTGTACAAAGAATATAATTTTAAGATGCTGCTGTTAAAAGAAAAGGGATTGTGCTGTCTCTGTTGTAGAGGTGGCTGAGAATCATGCAACAAAACGGAAATTAAATTAAAAAGAAAAATAGGCTTCCTGTGTTTTAATCCATAATTGTTTCCTACTGTGATCACGTAGCCGAGAAAAAGTCAATAGTTTGTCCATTATCAGCAATCACTTAATTATATTTTGTAGAAAATGTATTACTTACTATAAATATCCTTTGGAAAATGTGTGCCTACAATTTTAGATAAATTTATTAAATACCTAATGCATGTGTAATGGAATGCTTTATCTCTCCAATAAACACTAAGCCAGTTCGAAAGGAATTCTGTGCCGTTGCGTCTCCAATAACTGTAAGGGAAACACCATGTTCTAAGGTTTGCTTGACGACCTCCACCAGTTGTAGTAAAGGAAAGATAAAGAGAACAGGTTAGAATCTACGAGGAAACTTTTAACCTCTGTCTGTTCCTTTCTCTCTCTCGTTTTTCATGACTCTTATTCTCCGATGACAGCTCTGACCCGGCGTCAGGAGGATGCACGCTTTCGAGTTGTTTCTCCAGGAGCAGAGCGGCTGCTGCACAGCCTTCTCATTTCCCTGCCTCCCCATCCTTCAGATAAATAGTGTGCTTTGTGGCTCGCGGGGTCAGGTTTTTATCTGTGGCCTCAGAGGTCGCTTTTTTATTTCTCTGTTAAAAATTGACTTCCTGTTACATGAATAGAATTCAAACAGTTGGCCCGTTTAGCTAGATATGGTAACTGGTTGAACTGATTGACTTCATAAAAAATATTTATTTGTGTAGTGGTACAATCAACCTTATATTTTAGAATGGATTTAAATATGTTAGGGCATATTTCTTTAAATAAACAACCAGCTTCTTGTCGTATCTAAGATATAAAAAGGGTACCAAAGAGAAATGTCTGATAGATTAAATTTATTAACATTGTATGAATAATCTTAACTCATCAAATAAATAATTTTATTTATAAAGTCTGAATGATACGCTTTTATCCCAGATGATCTGATCATAGATGTGATAACATCGATAACCATAAAAATAATGATAATGATGCCATTAACTGCTGCTGTGACATTTTGGATTGGACCCATTCAGTAATATTTTCTCCTGTCTGATTATTTAGGTAAATGCTGTATCTGAATCATACTGTTGAAATAATATATTAGAAAATAAATAAGACTGTATACATTATCCTTTTAAGCCTAAATGAAAAATGTATAAATAAAATCAAGTGCCATTTTAAGTTATTTTTTTCATACACACATACTTATATACTTACAAACCATTTACTCGTGGAAATCTTTTTAAATGGATTCTTGTGTAAGAAAACCAGAACAGTCCTTTGTGAAATATCCCCATGTAAAGGTAACTGGATGTTGGCAGCGTGGCAGGATTTCTCTCTCACGTTCTCCTGCCTTCTGTTTGTTCAGAGAATTTGGATGGAGAGACCCGGAACTGCCTGAAGTGATTCAGATGCTGCAACATCAGTTTCCTTCCGTCCAGTCCAATGCTGCGGCCTATTTACAGCACCTCTGCTTTGGAGACAATAAAATTAAAGCCGAGGTAAGCGCTCCTAGATTCTCCAATGACCAGTGTCAAATTCGTCATCACGGAGGTTTTTAGAGTAATGGTAGAAGGGGAAAGAAATAGGAAAAGTAAAGTTTGAAAACCTTGCTCCATATGCAAGGCTGAAACATAGCACTTTCCACCTAATTCATTGGCATGCCTCTCACGCCTTCCTCTCTTTGAGTACTGGAATGATGGGAAGTGGAGGATCAAGGAAAAGGGCGCTAGTTGTGTTAAGAGAGACAAGATTTTTAGCCGCTGTACTTTGGGTGTGACTTTCCTTTTCTTTGCCATTCCATCTCTGGAATTGTTTCTGCCTCTAAATTCTAAAGAAGTACAAAGCATCGAATGTTGGCTCCTTGATTTACAACAAGATTACTGCACTCAGTCTGTGTTATCATCTGTCCTTCCTGGAAGACTCATTGATAGGATGGGAATTTTAGGCAATAAACCAGCTTTGTATTATAACGAAGACTTTTGAGCCATTCACGGAAGTACCAGTGGATATGGTGTAGATATGCGCTCCGTTACAGAGACTGTTTTCTGTGTCCGTCATGTAAACAATTGTTAACATGCTTTGGGTTTTGGAAAAATACATTGAAGTGTATAAATTATGGCTTGCGGTATTTCTGGAAAATCACAGTGCTCAGTACAGCGAACTCTGACTTTTTAGACAAGGGGTAAGAATTTACATATAAGAAGCTGAGTAATCATTTAAAAAAAGATTTTATGTTACATTTTATAAGGTATAGATTTTATAAGTTAAGGATGTGATTGCTTACATCCATAGAATGTAAGCAATTCTGAGGGTGAGTCTAAATTAGCTTGAGAGTGGAAAAAGATTTGAAGATATAATTGCAATTCATTGTAGATTTTGCTTGCTTGCATTGGGATGTATATAGACTAGTAGCTTTTCATAGTTTTTCTGTCTCTTCCACTGTGGATCAAAGGATGTGATCCATGCTCATTCTAATCAAGAAAGTCATACTTCCTTGTGGAATAAATGTAGACCAGTGGTTCTCAA
>PVJI01004018.1:0-55361 GCA_004026765.1 Micronycteris hirsuta
AGGTATGGAGGAATATCAACAGGGGAGTGGTAGGGGGAGAGGGTGGGAATGGGGCACAGAACAAGTAGCATAAATGGGAGGTAGACAACAGACAAGGGGAGGTTAGAACAGTATAGGAAGTACAGGAGCAGAAGGACTTATGTGTAGGACCTATGGACAAAACTAAAGGGAGGGGAAAGGGGGGTAGGGGGAGGGGGGAGTGAAGGGGGGAAATGGGGCAACTGTAACAGCATAATCAATAAAATATAGTTAAAAAAATAAAAAATAAATAAAATATTTTAAAGATATTTAGGAGCTCTTGTCCTTGGATCCCAAGATAAAATTTTAAGAAGACTGTGTTACAAATAACACCAGTAGTGATATCTGTAAAAATGACTTATAAATTCTGGAGTTACACACACATTCGAGGCAACTGCACAACAAAAGCAACAAAAGGATTAATTCTCGTTACTACCATGACTGATGTTGGAGTTTCGTTCACTGGAATTTAATTCATTTTCTTACTATCTCTAGTTATCTGAGTTAATATAAAAGGCCATTATTAAGAATCTAGTCTAAATTTTGCCTTCAATGTAAAACATATTTTATTCTAATATAATGTGGCTAGATATTGTTAAGTTTGATATTCATCAGCACTGGTTAAATGAACCCAACCTCAGGTGCAAATCTAATAGAGGCGAATGTTAATTAATGTGATCCAAACAACTTATCATTTCAGGGTTGCTTCTATTAGGAAAGATGTGCTATGGCTGCATGCTAATAGAAAAACCTATTAGCTGCATGGATTCCAATTTCCTTTATCTGTATTAGTCACTGAATGGTAGGTTTCTTCTAAGATTAATATTTTTCCATTGTTTCTCTTTTAAGTTTAGAGAATTAGTTTAAACCCATAAAACTACGGAGCAAGATTCAGTGGATGTATTTAATATATTTCAATCTGATAGTTTCATTTATAACTTTTAACCTAAGAGAACAAATCCACTTTCCTCTTAAGATTCAATTTTTATGCCCATATGTACAGTGCCAGATAGCATTAATATCAGACATGGAAGACTACTTTATGTTTTCGAATATATTGGAGCCCCACAAATAATCCTGTGATGATGAATGGTGCAGATATTATTTACACCTTAAGGCAAGGTTTCTCAGTCTCATCACTGCTGACATTCTGGGTTGGCTAAGTCTCTGTGTTGGGAGCTGTTTTGTGCACTGTAGGATGTTTCCCAGCATCCCTAGCCTCTGCCCCACTAGATGTAAATAGCATCTCCCAAGTTGTGACAATTACACGTCTCTGGGATTGCCAATGTCTCTTGGGACAAAATCACCCTCAGTTTTGGCTTAAAGGTAAAGAAACTACCTGGAAGAGAATTTAAGGCATCAGCTCAAGGTCATGAAGACACTGAGTAACCGAGCCAGGGCCACAGCCCATGTCTCTGATAAGCCATGCCCTCCCTCTTGGCCATGGTCCACAGTGCAACTTGGGACAGACTCAATATTATGATTCCTTTAGTGTATCTGCTGAGCCATAAATATCATAACACAGACACTATTATACTATCATTAATATACATAGAAGGCAAGAGGTAAATACATAAAAGTGCTTGTTTAATTCTAAAGTATTATGAAATTTCCACATGAGCATGTGCACGCTAGAGAGAGAGAGAGACAGAAGAAGAGAATCCACTTTGAGATAGACATCTGGGGGAAATCACAGAAGACCTGAACATCCCAGAGCCAGGTAAGCTGGAAACGAGATGGATCTGCCACGGATTTCAAGTCCCCAAGTACAGAACTGATCTTCAGCAGTCATTTAAATACTTAATGCAATCTGGCTACTGTTGGCCTCTTTCCAAAACATTCTTTGAGCTGCTACAGTGGAATTTTGCCAGCAGCCAAATTATCAGTTTACAGTCTCTAGCGATGAGCAGGTACAAACAGTGAAAATTCATCCTCAGTGTTTCTAAAGATGACAGAGCTGTGCCTAACTGAAAGAGCTCCATCCTTCAGACATATTAAAATTGCAGCTGGAAAACCCTTCTGTTTGATAAGCTAAAAATAAACGCAGATACAACACCTAGAGTCACAGAACCCTGGTATTGAAGGACTCTGTGAACAGATCCTCAGTTGTCAAGACAAGAGCTTCCCAGAAGCAGGGATGAAAAGCACAGGAAAATCCACACAGTTTACTCTAACTGGAGGAAGTGCTCTGCCACTGTGCATGTGTGAAACGCCACAGCCAGACTCAGGTCTGCATCACCATTCTGTGGATGAGCAGATCTCATGGGAAAATACTCACTCACTGGCTCTTGCATAGTGAGTGCCAAGATTATGTAAAAGAGAAAAAAGGTGTGAAGATAGGTCTGCGGTTCTATTTTACTTCAGAGGAAGTATTAAGTTTCTTGTCCCTTGGAACAAAATGGCAGCTGGTGAAAAAGCAAGCATTGTTCTTAAAATGCTCTCAACATCCCCAATTTCCTATTGAATCTAGACATTCCCCTCATTTTTCTTTTTTCTTTTTCTCACAATTCCCTCGTGGTTCGTTCTCTCTCTCTCTCTCTCTCTCTCTCTCTCTCTCTCTCTCTCTCTTTCTCTCTCTCTCATAGGACTCTCAACCCTTATAGACCTTATATCAACACTTCCCTGAAATGAACTGCAACCTCCTAGGAGTTTATTTGTCAATTAGCATTTGTGTCATCTAAAAAAAAGTGAGCTTATTCAACCTGCTTCCCGTTTCATCGATCAGTGTGAAAAAAATGAGAGAAAGGACTAAAAATAGGTGGCTTACACCTATTCATAATGCCTTGCACCAAATAACACAGAATGTTCTAAAGTTGCCTAAATAGTGAACTGAGCAACTTTCCTTTTATAGAGTGAATGAGTTAAAAGGTAGGCAATGGAATACGGAGATTTAGTCCACTAAAACCAAATGGAGAGGTTATTTTGCCCCATTTACTCAAAGTCTGGTAAATGCAGAGTTTTTATACGAAGTAGACAGGTAGACTAGTTGTCCTCCACTGTGACATGAGTGGGTCTGTATCCCTGAATTAAGACTTCCTTTCCCCAGGCAGGCCAGTGGCATCAGCAGGGGTCTGGGAGGACCCTGGGCCTGTGTGTTTTCTCTAACTACCTGGCTTTGTGTAAAAGGCAACACCTTCCTCCTAAGCACCGCTGGCTTCCTTTTCTCATTAAATAATTACTTATAGAAGGAAATAATTATTTAATGAGAAAATAATTATTTCCAAGCTATTCTCTTTCTTCTATCACACAAGAGTCATACATTTTGGGGTGCACTAAGTATAATTCCAGAAATAAAGGTGCCTCCATTCTACAGTTAAGAGAGAAAAGCCTTTTGTTCATTTTGTTCATTATCTAGAATCAAGAGACCATGACTCCCAAGCCAGTTCTCCAGCTTGAATTCAAACTCCATAGCCAGAGAAAGGATTTTACATAAATACAAAACATCCTATTTCCCACCGAGAAATGGAACAAACTATTTCTGGTTTCTAAACCTATTATTTGAAAGCTTATTAAAAAGTCTCACAAAGTTACAACCAAAAGATGATAGCGCCATTTTAAAATGATGCCACTTCCCTGGACAAGTCACACCAGAGGCAAATCAATGGCCTTCTCCATCCTTCTGCATCAGGACGTTGTGACAGAACCGGCCATGATGCTCAACACATTTTTTCAGCGTGAATGAGCCTCATCGCTAGTCTCTCAAAGGCTCCAAGTATGTTGCAGGCAGATAAACAAGCCCTGCTTGGAGGAACTGCCTGAATCTGAAGCCACCCAGCATATTGTCTTCATTCAGAGTGTGTTGTGTGAAGCAATGCATTGTAATGAAGTACAGTCAATGGTACTGCAGATAATGCAGACACCTTCATTTAACAAAAGAAAGTCATTGGATTCTGCGGCCACGGTAGGCTGAGTGTGTTGGTGATATTGTTGCTGCAACTCCGCTCTATTCCACTGAAAAAAAGACGCTTCTTCACCATCTCTTTTAATGAAGAAAACTTCAGGGAAGTCTATTATCTCGTAGAATTAAATACAAACAAATATTTTCATTCAGGAACTAGAACTACGCTTTTGTGGAAGCACATATATTGATCATTATGTGGGCAATAAAACAACCCATTTATAACTGAATCAGACTACAACTACTGACCTTGGTGTTACTGGCTCCCGAATCCATAAAGTGTGGTATATGCTATGTCGCTTAACAAATCTAAATGGTAATCAGCAGTAATCTCATAAAATGCAATGAGGGGCAGCAGAAGTGATGACTGTTATAAGCAGAAGGTGAGCCATACATGGGCAATGACAGACATAAAGAAAACCTGCTGTTTCCTAATTGATAGAAAGAACATTTAGGTTCCAACCCAGGACTGGGATACTGTCAGCAATCCAAAATGTGACTTAGAAAACTCTTGTGGTAGGCACAGGCATTCAGTGATAGACTTCCTATTATTTCCTTTGCATCAATATTATAATTATTATAAACATAATATATGTAATAAATATAAAATATTATTATACAGTTCTAGTACAAAGCATTTTTCTTTTTTTCCACCTATAGAAACACAAGCAATTTTTATTTAGGGGAAAGTATTGATAAATCAGAACATGTACAAACCATTTCCTTCAAAATCATTAATCACACTGGGAAATGATCAGCAACTTTAAAATCACATATTCAGTGATTCACTGATATCGACTGTAATGGTGAGATCGGTGGTGAGGGAGAAGGAATGTGTTTTCTCTAAAGAATGGAGTTGTGTAAATTATAAGTAGATCGATATGACATTTCTGCTTCCTCACGATCATCATCAATATGCAATTCTTCAGCACAATCCTTTGAAGTAAGATCTGCTTCTTTAAAAAAAAAAGAAATGTTGTGTGGCTAATTCTTTACTGGGCTCTGCACCGTGTTAGAATGCCTAGAATTTTCATTCTGTCATACATGTTATGACTAGGCTGTATGTGCTGAAAGAAATAACGCACAATCACACACCTCACTATAAAGAATCGCCAAAGGCTGAGAACGGCTTTGCTCACTCTTCTAGTCTAAGACGTACATTTCTGTCACCTTCTCCTTTATTAGTAGGAATTGGTGTACAAAAACACAGATTCACTTTCTTTTTAAGCCTGATTTCCTCCAGTGAATTCATCATTTCAGTCACTTTGTCTATGTTCTTCACAAAGCCCATTCACTGAGGGGTCACTAAACTCACTCTCATACCCGTTCACCTGAATGCGCAACAGAACACCAAGGCCTAGCCAGGTGACCGTTCTTTCTTTTATACATTGGACAAAATACTGTGAAATAGGTACCACTCCAAAATGAAGCCCTCTCAGGGATGGCTGATTTTTTCCTAATGTCTAAAGTTTATTACAAGCTCAAATGTTTTTTCTTTCTTTTTTGCCCAGTTAACTTCCATTGATCCCATATGTTTCAACTCAAATGTCACTTCCTCAGAGAACGTTTCCCTGCCCCCACACTGCATGATCTCCCCTCCCCCCACCCCCGCTCCTATATTGTCACATGTCCTGTCATAACATGGGACATAAGCCTTAGTTCCATAGCACTCATCCAGGTCCGTCACCATACATTCATTTGGAGATCACCTGATAATTAATGACAGACTCCCCAACTAGCCTGACCGGGGGTCATCTCTGTTTTCGCTCATCCTTGCATCCCCAGCACCTCTCCTAGGACTTCATATATGGGAAGTGCTTAGCAAGCAGTTGGGAAGTGGCAGTGTCAAAGTATTCAGTTGGTCAGAAGTATTCTTTATCTATCACTGCTCTCTACGCAATGAATATAAAAGAAACCTCAACTTCTTTCCTGATTGATTCCAGTTAATCCTAAGAAAGGAAATCTTAATTCTGGGTTTAAGCACAGGCTATATCTTCCTTCTTCCTCACCAGTGCACTCAGTAGGACTGCAGGAAGTTTATTCACTCTCCCAACTCATGACCAGCACAAGTGGGGAAGGAACACAAAGAAACGTATCAGAAAAATGCTTCAAAAATCGCTAAGCTTGACAATTAAACACAGTATGTGGTCCTGGACTGACTTGTGATCTAGAAAAAATAATTCTAAAACACAAGTGAATTTGTTTACAATGTCTAAAAACACACTGTACAAAATATAACAAAGACTCATTTCGCCAATCAGTGTGATACGGGAATCTGTCCAATGGCATTCAGCAGTGGCTCCAGAACAAAACAATTTAGTAAGCAAATGAAGTCATGACAAGGAAAGGTCATGAAGCAGACTCTGAATGTGGTGAGTAAAAAGTGAAATCAGATTTTTCACTGGCCAGAAATACAAACATTTGTATTTGATAGCAGTGCCTGACTTTTTGCAAAACCTGGGTTATGAGATCAGAGATACTTAAGTACATTATCAATTTCCCATTTTGATCTTTTGGACTGCACACAGATGCTCTCAAATAAGAACATCTCTAGAAACATAGAGCAAATTTTTAAAAGTCTATTATATGTCAATTAAAATTGTTTCTCTCCATGTAATACACAGAGTTAACAATTTGATGGGCAGTTTCTGATCAATTCACACACTAATAACACTGAAAGAGTGAAAGAAATTGTTCCAGAAAAACAGAACAGAAATCAAAATCTTGGCAAGCTTCTCCCCTCTACGAAATGTAGGCACGGGGATCACTGCTGGTGCTGAGATGGGGAAGTGGTGCTTTTATCTTTAAACAACCCTGTTGTTTGAATAGATCTGCTCCAGGCATCCCATTTGGACCATTTGTTTTACCAGCTGTTTCTAACAATGTATTCATCCTGGAGACCTTTTCCGTCTACCTTCAAAATTGCTTTTGTTGAGGGCTTTTTTCCCCCTTGCACAAGGGAAGGGGTATAGTTCTGGAAAACACCATCTGCTGACAGATCTCACAGCTTCAGGGAAGGACCACAGTCATAAGCTTTGAAAAAAGAACTACCGGAAAACCCTGATAAGCTAAATGACAAGGAGACCGCTGCATTCTTTTGCATTAAAGGTAATCAAATGCTCTAATTCGTTAATACTTTCTTGGCAGCAGCAGTGACAGATGTTCCCTACATGGAAGAGAGTCTCAATTAATCTACAGCTGGCTTAATTGTCTGGACATCCTATTAGGGGAGAGAGAGGGAAGAAGAACAGGGGGGTAGGAAGAGAGGAATGCAAAGTTTTTAATTACTCATTGGCAACTGCATTTTTTCATTTATTTATTATATCTAACAAGCAGATGTAGAGATGGGGGGTGGGCAGGCAGTGAGGATGTACACAGAACCTAAAGCCTGGGTGAAAGAATCAATCATATTTCCAACTGTTTGTTGAAGGCCACTTCACATCCCATCTGTGTTCCTGGTTTCTAAGCACAGACTTTAAACTTTTGGGTAATGGGTCATTTGTAGGGTACCACGTGTCTGCTGCTGCTGAATGACCACCTGGTGTGTCTATGGACCATTTGTCAGTTGATTAACAGGACTGACCTCAGGGAACTGGTGGGTGCTCAGCTATGCAGAGTCTTATATATCATCATCATCATCACCATCATCACCATCATCTCTGAATTCCTCCAGCAGCTTTTCTCAAAGGGCCTTACATTATGGGTTTAATTCAAATTCATGGGAAGGGCAGGATTCACTAATTTTTTTTTTTTTTTTCAAATCACTGGTCTGGCTGAGTTTCTACATCTAAATATTCAGAAGATTTCCCTTGCTGGCCTTCTATAGTCTTATACATTAAAAAATATACCTATGCTTTCCTTCCAATTCCAAATGCAATAGATACTCAACATAGAAATTCTGGAGTATAAATAAAATGAAAATCACACACTAGTCACCACTTCAAGATGATCACTGTGAAGTCTGTTATTAATAACAGAATTCTGACACCTGATTCAGGACACCAAACCCCTGATTTTCCAATGAACACTCAGTCAACTTGGCATAGCTTTTTATTAGAATAAATTAGGTGTAATATTTTCAACATTTAGATAATAAATTTCATGAAGCAAGAGGTTATTGGCATAGGTTGCCTAAGAGACAGAGAAGGTGGGACGAAACGAGAACTATAGATACAAATTTTGTTATTGCCTTGAGTATAGATCACATCCTTTCCTTTGGCTAGGACTAAGGATTTTGACCTTCTCATTCACAAGAATGAATTGTGTTATTCAAATGGAGGCAAACTCAGCCCTCCAAGACAGCTTTTTCTACTTTTCTATAAAGCTTTAACTGAGACAAAATTCTAGACTTGGATTTAAGTCCTTAGAAGTATTTATTTGTGTTTAGTTTATTTACATTTATAAACTGATTTTGATCTTCTAATAATATTTATTCTATATTTAAAGGATCTTCTATTTCTATTTCCTGCCTTTAATCTATCTTTTTGTAATGATATTTCAAACACTGTCTTAATACTTAATGTCTAAGACACCAGGGGGTTAGATCGTGGCAAGACTGAGCAAAAAGGAAAAAGGACTCATGGACATGGGTTACAGTGTGATGATTGCTGGGGGAAAGGGTATAAAGGAACTAAATCATAATGGGAAAATATATTAAAGATTAAATTTAAAAAAAAAGAACTCGGGGCCTCAATGAAACAAATGGCTTGGTTTTAATATCTCTTTGTTCATAATGAAATTTTACGCTTAGAAAGATCTCCAGTTTTCAAAATCTGCTAAACCTAGTGTTGCATCATAGATTACATTTAAATCTCTTATTTTTTGTTTTTATTTCCTGTTGATTCATTTGTTTTCGCCTATCAGTCAATAGTCAAAGAAAAATCTGTGGGGAAGGGGTAACATATGTTTGCCAACTTTTATTTTGCTAAATAAAGATGCTACAACTAACAAAATGCTATTTTTGAAAAAGGCATTGATTTTAACCATTATAAAAAACAACAAACTATAAAATCTCAGAATGGAGGGCAGCTTGTAAGTTTAACTTTGTTTCCACACATTTCTCTATCTTGTCCTTACTTATCTCATTTCACCGTGGATCAGGGAGCTGACACATAGCTTGACACTGGTTTTGCATTTGTGCTTGGAACCACAGCTCTAGTCTGCCTAGTCGTCTGTCCTCAGGGTAGAGGGCGATGTCACTGAGAGTTTATCACTAGACTATACGTTGGTTGTGTCTGTACCACAAGTGAGCTGCAGCCCCCACTAATCATTCACCGTTTGCCCCTAAACTCTTAGTTGGTTCCCTGAGTGACGTATAGAATAGAGTGGTATATGTGGCCCCTAAATGGGTCAATGATATACTCCCTTATGCGGTAAATAATGACCAGTAGAAAGAAGATACCAAATTTTTCACACATGCTCCGTTGAATACAATCTTAGCTTAGAATAAAAACCTTTGAGCTTAAAAACAACAACAACAACAACAACAAAAACCCTTAATATACAGTATGAGTGAAATGGTATAAATGGATTTAGGACATTTGGAATTTAATTTCTACTCTAACATAAACTAGTTCTGTGGCCTTGAGCAAATCAATTGACCTATGGAGGTTTTAGTTTTGTCACCTAAAACTAAATCATTACCATGGACCTTAAAGTTCTGCAAGCTTAGAGTCTTGCAGATATGCACATTTTAAGGTTAAAGTAAAAGAAGACAGAGATTTAAAAAGGGCTTTAACTTTATGGGAGTTTGGGAGAAGAACTGCTATGTTTAATTTGATGCTCAGTATCACCAATGATATCTTAACCAGAAATCTTACTGAGACCACATTCTTCAAACTTTAAAGTGTTAGATCAAAAGGAATTTTAAAAAATAGAATCAGTAGAATTAAAAACACCATGTCTTATTGTTGTAGCTTGTTTGACTTTCCTAGGGCCTACTTTTATATAATTTTTAAAAAGGTGTTTAATTTGAATGCTGTTAAATGAGGGCTTGTTCTCCCCGGTCTGCCAGAGTTCTCCCTATTGCTGACAGTGAAACCTGGTCTGGTTCATCTGTTCATGTCACTCGGCCAGCCCCCAAGACAGAGTTCACCCCTTGGCTTTAGAGGAAAAACTAGTAAGGACTAAGTGTAAATAAATAAAGAAATGAACAAGCAAACAAACAAAAAGAAAATAAACGAGACAGCCAGGTAGGAAAATACTTGGCTCTTTTGTAAGCATGAGAGAAGCAGAAGCTGAGACTTGACTTTGTTACGTCCCTATCCAGTCATCAACGGTGCTAAGTTTACCCTTGTTTTATTCTTGCTTTCTATAATCCCTCTAATTTCAGAGGCTTATTAAAGTGCTCCTCTTGGCTTAGACTTCCTTGTTTCCTTGTATTATCTCTCCTACATGTTTTTTTTTTGTTGTTGTTTTTGTTTTTGTTTTTTTTTTGTTTTTTTTTTTTTTGGTCTTTTGAGCCATAGTTCAGAGCCCTACAACTCCAGGCGCCACACCAAGACCAGGGGGCCTCACTAATGGAGAAAGTTCAAAAGGTTATTACTTAGCATCCTGGATTCCCAAAGTTAATCTGATGCTCCTTCTGGCGTTGGGATACATTAGGATCTGGCTTCACAATTTATTTGCTATTCATATATAAGTCTTCTGTATTTTTTCCACATTTTTCTAATGTTAAAGAAGTGAACGGGACTAAACTTTAATTTATAAAATAACAAATGCCACATTTACAATCATGCTAGATATGGCTTTGATCCTGCATATTCTTAGTCTGCTCCTGTCTAATGTGCTGCCAGGTGGTTGAACACATTATTCCCATCAGCACATAGGAGGCTCCTTCCTCTGCCCCACATACAATCCTTGATCTCTGCCACTCAGAGGGCTGAGATAGAAATAAATGTGCTCGTCCACCCAGGACGGAGTCCTGTATATTATGCCCCTTCCATTCTGTCCTCCCCATTCATTGACTGTGTCACCAAGAATGTTTTTGTCATTTTTCCCACAAAGCTTATAAAGCTACAAATCAAAAAGTACAGGCAAAGAAGAGGTTCTCAGCAGGTTGCAAATATCTTATCTCAGTCATTTAGACATTTGTCAGCTCAGTGACCCACAGCCAAGGCTTGGGGAGGAGTTACTGGGACGTGACACAGTGTGTGGGCTAGAGTTCAGGGGAACTACTGCCAAAAAGCTCTGGAAGCCAAGAGCAGGCAGCCCGGGCCCCAGCTGAGGCAGGGGGTGCAAAGGATGGGTTTGCAAAAAGGCTAAAACATTAAGCTCTTACAAAAATTGCAGGACACAGCTGGGTGGAGAGGACCCTGGTTTTGTATGTATTTTTTAATTATTGTGTTTTATACGCGAGATAACAGCATACTGAAAGTAATGGTGAGAAGGCAGCTTTTCATGTCCTGTCCTGTCCTATGGGGTCTCATGGGCTTAGTGGAGAAAATAAAAGTTTATTAAGATTGACTATAAAATGGGCAAGAAGGATTCATCTATTTAAATAGAAAAGACTATAAATTTCTAACCTCTCAGATTTCTCTAAATCAGGACTCAGCAAACTAGGAATATGGGCCAAATCTAGCCTGATGCCTGCTTTAAAACGAAAGTTTTATTGAGAAGTCAATCATTCATGTATGCATTGCCTGTGGCTGTTTGCCTTTGTGTTATAACAGGGAATATAAGGTTCTCAAAGTCTAAAATATTTGCTTTCTGGCCCTTTCCAAAAAAAAAGTTTGCCAACCTTTGCTCTGAGTGATTGGTTGAACAAATTTGAACACTTGGCAATAAAATGTTGCCAGCTTTCATGATCTTTAAATAAAAAGGGGGTCTCTATGCTTCAAAGCTAAGATGGAAGCAGAACTTGACAACAGAGGGTTCTCAGCATTGTTCAGTGCACAGATTTTTCAGTCTAGGACCGTGCTCCGGACTGGTCAGGACTAACATAATTCATAATGAGACCCCCCCAGATTCTTGGACCACTTGTACTTTCCTTGGAAGGATTCTAATAAAAGCAAACATAATTTTATATAGATGCTCTTTTTAACTGTGAATGTTCGTCCTTAATAACTCCTTTCAAGGTTCTTTCCTGGCATAGACAATTCAAGGGCCCCAGAAGCTTTTATTTTGCTTGCTTGTTTTGAATTTTTGTTTCTAGCATGAGATCTATAAAGTAAAGGAAGTAAGAGAAATGAAAGCTAAGATGAACACATGAGTATGAAATGTCAAGAGCACACATGTCAGAAAGGGGCTAAGAAATCCATCCTGTCAGGGACATGTTCACTTATTTTGTTGCTTCCTATTACCTGTAACATCTGAAACACTGTGTTCCAGGGAACATAATTATTTCTGAAACAGAGAAAATACATCTTACCAGTATCCTCCCTAGGAGACTCTACTCTTAGAATCCTAACATCAGTTAGAGGTGGCTGTTGTTTGATCCTATTTTCTAGAACAAGAGTACCAGTGAGTCATGCGCCGAAAGCCCCCAGTGCACACCTTACTACCTCGGTGATGTCAAAAGTGACTGACTTCACATGAGAGTTGGTCTTTACCCTAAATATCAAGCCATTCCACCTCCCAGAGAACAAGGGTGCGGCATAGCAACCAAAGCTGTTGCGATCCATCGGAAATGAACAATTTTATAAGCCCTATCAGCCAAGATTTTAGAAGCCTTTGAGGTGCACAATAATAAATTTACTTAACAAATATTTCCTGACCACTTAATATGCTCAGCATACAAACATTCTTTCGTTGTTGTCAAAGGCAAGTAGCTATTTCGTATATATTAGTTAATGAAGAGTAAGCTGTCATGCTGAGAGACAGTATAACACAGTGACCACAGCTCAGGGGTCAGTTGGCCTGGGTTCAAATCTAGTTTCTAATACTTCCAGCTGCGTGACTTTAGACAATGTGTTTAGTGCCTTTGCACTTCAGTTTACTCATCTTCTTAAATGAAGATGATAATAACAGCCCTGGCTGGTGTGGCTTAGTTGGTTGGAGCATTTTCCTGTAAAGCAAAAGGTCGTGGGTTTGATTCCTGGCCAGGGCACATGGCTAGGTTGCGGGTTTTGTCTCTGTTCGGGGCGCACATGAGAAGCAAACAATGGATGTTTCTCTCTTACATTGACGTTTCTCTCCTTCTTTCTTTTCCTCTCTCTAAAATCAGCAAGCATGTCCTTAGATGAAGATTTAAAAAAAGATAATAATAAAAGCCTCTCACAGGACAACATACATCAAATATTGTTACTAAATAAAGTTCATTCTATTTTAAAAGTTATAAAACATAGGACTGAGTAATGGAATCATGCTGGATATTATAATTATGTACTAAGAAGTGCATCTATCACAACTTTTTCAAAGGTCAAAAAACAAAAAAACAAAATTTGCAAACCTAAGAAATATCCTGTGCATCTTCAGGGTTACTAAAGGAGTATTTGCAACTCTACTTTAAGGAAACACAATTAGTCAAAGCTCCACAAATGAACACATAATAGTTGTATAATTTAGTGCTTTAATATACGTTTAAGTTTGATCCTCTGTGTACACTGCAATAGAAATAAAATGTATCCATTTTACCTCTATGTCCAAATATGTGATCTTGGAAAAGAAAGTTATTTGAGCTCCAATTTTCTCAATTGTAAGATGGCTAACATAGTTCCCCCCTTATAACAACTTAAAATGAGACTTATATAAATTCCATGTTCAGAAACACCCAGCATGACGCCTGGGCCAGTTCTATTCTAGAGCCAGCTTATAACAATTGATTGCTACATTTTTAGGAATGTTTGCAAGTTGGTTACTAAACACAGCCATTATAAAAAATTAAAAAGGATACAATTAGAATCAAGTGAAGTATATTGAAAACAAAGGCAAAAAGTTAAAATTTATTATTTTCTAATTATTTTGCTGCACTTTACGTTATGTGTGCTCTTGCGGTTTTTGGCATCTAAGTATCTGGGCGATGAAAATGCTATATATATAATCAGGTGCTCACGAGCGTTACTTCCCAATTCTGAGTTTAGTGCTCTCATATTTGTGGCTCGCAATCAACCACAGTGGGAATGTTTTACACGATAGAAATTGGCAAACACAACACATTTGGGCTGTGCGTGTCTCTGTGTGCGCTGTTCTTAACATTCATCAGCAAGCTGCTTTTCCTGGCTCATCAGGAATAACCCTCTCTCCTGCCTTATTATCACCTCTCTCCTCCTGCATCTGTCTCTCTTCCTCCTTCCCTCTCTCCCTTCCTTCCTTCATTAGAAAGTTCTTCTTAGTCCACAGAGCCCATTAATTTCCTCTTTGCTCTTTCAAAGTGTTGGCTCTTTAATGCTTCCATGAATTAAAAAATAAAATAAAATATATATCATTAGACTCAGAAAGATCAAAAGACAATCTTACCTCAAAACATGTATGAGGTAGAACCAGTGAGTTAGAAAGTTCTTTTTCCCCCTTCAGATGACTTGCCAAACACATTCATAATTTAGGTTAAAATATGTAAACATAATTGAATTTTTTAATAAAATCATTCAGATTTTCACAAATCTCTTACCAATTCAGGAATAGGCACTGCCTTATATAGCAGAAATGGTGATGCTCCCTCACTAGCATTTTCCGAAAAAAAATTTCTGTTGATCTGTTCCTAAAGAAAGGTTTAACTAGAAGACTGGTAATCTATGAAAAAATAAAAGCCTCTTTGAAAATTAGCTCTTACATGAAATCCCTTTAACAGTAAGCCCATTTAATCATGTCAGAGAAATCAACAAGGGTCTCTTATTGTTGTTGATTGGGTGGTTGTCTGGCTATTGTCATTAGTAGTTTCCC
Source organism: Micronycteris hirsuta (assembly GCA_004026765.1). Lineage (NCBI taxonomy): Eukaryota > Metazoa > Chordata > Mammalia > Chiroptera > Phyllostomidae > Micronycteris > Micronycteris hirsuta. The sequence goes on from PVJI01004018.1 coordinate 14,735, forward strand.
ATGATAGGTTTTACCTCCTTTGCCAGGTAAAAAAGTACAACTTAGGACTTCCAGATGCAAACCACAGTTATCAGCCTTAAAATTCGACTGAAAATTTGCTTTGCTTCTTTGTGAAGTTCCCTAGGGGTAAGGTTAAAAGTAGAGACAATAGGGGAGTGAGACATAAAGGGAGAGGATTTAAAACCACATGTTACAAACAGAGAACAGAATCACAGACCAATACCACGACAGTGGACTCCAAGACGAGATGGCAAGACAGATGTACCAGACAAGAAACACATGCTTGGTGGCTGGGCCCAAGAAAGCAAACACAAGAACAAAACCATACAGCGATGCTGCGGGAGCAGTTCTTGGGCTGTCGTGACTCGATGCAAATAATAATAAAAATAAGAACCCATGGAATTATAACTACAAAGAAAGTTACCCCCACAACTCATACACTGGACTTGCTGGGTTAGCCTGGATGTATCCCTTGGATGAAACACAAGATGGCGCCGTTACAGCCCATGCATTGGTGATGGAGACCATGGTTAGTTGCTTAGCTACAAAACTGTTACTGCATGCCACACAATGATCCTGGGCTTGTCCAGAAATAAAAGATACAACAAAGACTCTATCTCTGCAATAAAATTCTTTTTATGCCATCTGAAATTTGTGGGGAGGGATGTGTTTCTTCGTTTCTGCATGTTTCTCTCTCTCTCTCTTTTTTTCCCCTGGCTCATTTGTCCCCTTGATTGTCACAAAGGGGAGAGGAAAGATAAGTGGGCCTGTGCAGATATGGGGAAAAATAAAAAGGGAAAAGGAAGGAAATTAAAAGGAAAAAATATACATTGGAGGAAGAAGAGGAAAACACAGTGTTTCATTCTTTTGTACACAACTTTCTTGGGTCTCATTGGGGCTCTTTTTTTTTTTAAGCATAAATACTGGAGAGATAAACTGAAGGGGGAAATTCAAGATTAGGATGGCAAGAAAAGATTTTGTTGCCTTGTTTGATTTGCATATCTATATATCACTCGGCATTTAAAAAATAATGATTATAATTACTCATAAAAGTATAGCAATGAGTTAAAAATAGCTGTAATGACCAAAATACTAACTATGAATCAAAATAAAATAAATCGAACCACCAAAAATTCATGCGGCACAAGATGAGGTGAAATAACAAAAAATGTTCTTCAGATATATACAAGGCATATATCTATTTATATATATATACACACAGGAATGTGCATATATGGATAGATATATACGAATAATTTTTTCTCTCTACCCCTCTCAAGGATAACTGGATTATGGAATCATCATTGTAATTATGATAAAGGAGAAAAAAACTAAAGAAAAATTAACATGCTTTGTTCACCAAGTTAAAACTGTATCATGCATGCTCATGTTGGCTGATGTAAGAATGATGGAGTGAATTTCTGTGTAAAACACATGACTGATGGCAGGGGCTGTTGTTAATCTCTGTTTACATTAGTCTAATCTCATTTATACTGTGTCTACATATATATGGAATGATAGGCACTATGTATTTAGTATACACATACATAAATATATGTATATATATACACACAGTACATATACTGGGGCTTATGGGAGAAAAAATACAAAACAAAGAATAAAAGAAAACCCATAAAACCTCTCTTTTAAAACCCAATCCCTCTTTATATATTAAAATTTTGCAGGGGTGGGGGGACTTGCTTAATGATTTCATTAAGCTCACTCCTTCTCAACTACTTGCACTGGCATTTGAAATCAGGAAGTTCTCATGAGCGTGGTTTGAAATGCAATGGGCCCATCCTTAACCTATTATCTAAGAAGCCCTGGCCCTAGACCATACTGTATATATGGAATTCAAAGAAAACTTTATGACTGAATTATATTAATTCTTCAATTGTAATAGATTGGAAATTCTGTGTCCCAACCTAAGATACAGAAGAATGGCCTTTGGGGTTACTTGATTCTATCACTGGCTGGCATCACCATCTGTGATTTTTCTTGCCTATCTCTGGTCTATGAATGGCGTATGCTATTTGCTGAATGAGAAACCTCTTTATAAAGTTTTGATAATGTTCTAAGCCTTTTCACTGACGTCCACACTGTCTCTCCCTGTCCTATCCATTCTTTCCTTTTATTCTCCTTACTTTTCTGTCTTCCCTAATAGAAAATGAATACACAGTAGTCACTAAAAATGTTTTCTAAATAAGTGATGTATTAAACTTACAAATGAATGTATTTATATATACACATTAATCGTATTGATTCCTCTTCCTTCCCAACATACCAGAAAAACTTGGGTAATGGAGATGAATAGAATTTATTTAACTTTTATTAGATTTGCTGTTTTTGTTATGGAATCCACGCTAATGGTTAATCCATGAGCGACACGTTCTATGTGCACCATGCCTGAGCTATGAATTGCCCAACTGCCTAACAGCCAATTAGGAGACTTTCTGATAGTTCTGCTTCCATTGTTACTCTATTTTCTAAAACATTTTATCATTAGGAATTTAAAGAGCATATATTGTTCCAATAGCTTAAAAATTAGCTAGGGTTGGGATAGAGCTGGGTTATCAAAAAGTGATACAATTTATCATTTAGTGGGTTAAGGAAGACAGAAACTATTCCATTAAATTTAGAATATTAAGCACCCATGAACAAACTCTATTAATTTATAGATCACCAAAGGAAATTAAAGAATTGGTAGGCTTTAGCCTAGGCTTAATATGTGAATAACTGTTTGTTTTTGTATATATAAGAAATATAACTCAAATGTAAAAATGACTAATGTCTACAGCCAATAATGATTAATTACACTGATGAAGTTTACATCTATTTACATTACACTTTCCAAAGCTAAATCATTTCTCAGATTACTTCTGTTATCCTTTTACTTGAAGTGTTTTTAAGTGGACCTGAACTCTCCAAAGTAAAGTTCTGGACACTGTGATACTCAAACATTCCTATGGCACTTATTTAGCATTTACTACTTGACTAATTGCCACTTTACTAGTAAACTTTAAACAAGATTCTATTTACCATGAGTGTCCACCTGGAAAAGTCTTTCTAAAATAAAAAATACCTTTTTTTGTAATAAAAACATATACATTGCTAACTCTTCAAGCTTGCTGGAGACACTAATGACAAAATATAAATGTGTTTTTATAAACACATAAGATCACAAACATCATATTTAAAGCCAATGATCAGCCCTGGCTGTTGTAGCTCAGTGGATTGAGCACGGGCTGGGAACCAAAGGGTCCTGGTTCGACTCCCAGTCAGGGCACATGCCTGGGTTGCGGGCCAGGTCCCCAGTGAGGGCCACGTGAGAGGCAACCTCACATTGATGTTCTCTCCCTCGCTTTCTCCCTCCCTTCCCCTCTCTTTAAAAATAAATAAAATCTTAAAAAAAAAATAAAGCCAATGATCAGCAATTTACTTTCTTTCATCCATGGATTCTGGAGAACAAGGCTCTATTTCTTTTTATCTTCCATTAAAAAAGTATTAATGTCTTAACATTGCAGCTGCATTTCCCACAGTGTTCCAGCATATTAAAACTTGAATTATTTGGTGAGATTTTAAGCAATTCAATGCCAGATTTTCCTATCATAAACACTTTACTGGGGTATCTCAAACTGGCAAAGATTAAGACTCTAGTTCCACCTGGAGAACTCAAATACGGGCTGCTATTGGTATTTCACTAAATTTAAATTTCACCCATGTTGGGTTGATATCATAGTGAGACTAATAATAACATCAAATTCAAATGTGAGGACTATAGATTTGAGGAGTAAAAATACATCTGAGAACCACTCTGGCAATACTAATTACTTTGTGATCTCAGATTACCGCCATTAGTTTAAACACCCACCTCAGTCCAACCATTACAAAAATTGTTTAGCACCGTCCTATCGATTAACGGATGCGTTTCATCTTTACTTCCTATTACTGTCTGCCCTCTGGTGGAAGTGTGGCTCTTGATGTTGGATCAAAGAACATTTAACAAAAGTGAAAGCAAAAATCCTGGCTAATTGACTACCACAAAAATATATCCCTGGATAATGGCTGGATAAATCAATATAGTTGTTAATTATTGCCATTCCCATTTCTCAGGTGTAGAAAGTATTTCTTTTTATTTGTTTACTCTGCTCTGTGACCCCTGTCCTAGGACTTTTGGAACTTGACACTATAAATATATAAAATTCAGGGAGTTGATAATTTCTAATTATAAAAAAGCTAATCTAAAATTACATTTGTTTTGATGTTAGTTCCTAAAATGGAGACACTGGGGATAGGAACAGAGGGGAGGGAGAGAGAAGAAATGGAAAGTGGATTTCATAAATCTCTCTGCATTTCGGAGTGTTTTTAGATCACAAAGGTGAATTTAGTAAAGATTTTAATTGTTATTTGGCTTCCATAGTCTCATGAAAACAATCTTGTTTTCTAGTATTATTTGAATCCTCTCCAGCTGGTCTGCAGTTTTGTTATTATCGAATCCAAAGATGTACGAAGCACAGTGAAATCGGAGCTTACTGCATGATTCAGTATCAGTAGAGTTGAAAAAGAAAAGGTTTATATGCAAAGTCACAAATCTGAAACATTAAGTAGACATTGACTTCCTTTGTGGGAAACCTAATCAGCTCTTATAAATTAGGAAAGTTAAAATCCTGACCCTCAATTTCAGGTAGTTAACTCCTAATTCAAATATTCTAAATTTTCATTTGAGGCAGATGGCTTCATTATGATTTTATACTTTAAAGGTTCAATTCTGGGTTCTTAAAGCAAATGTTCAGAAATTGTGATCTTACCTGTTACTCATAAAACGCTCTAGTTCTCAGAAAGAGAAGGGGTAGGGAAAGTAGAGAATTCTTTTTGTTGGAGAAGCATGAATTTATTAGGGTGATATTCGCTTATCTAAAATTATAGATTTTAAATAATTTAATGGGTTTTATTTAGCTTTTTAAAAGGAGACTGGTGAAGGTGGGTGGGTGTCAAAGCTAAGGTTGAGTGCTTGGCAAGGCCACACTTGACTGCTTGCATCTACAAGGCAGATCAAGCCAGCAGCAACAGCAGCCGGGACCCACCGGGGTTAAGAAGGAGATAGTTAACCACAAGCTTCAGCTGAATGCGACTGTAACTTTTGCAGAAGAAATATTTATCAGTTAGATAGCCTGGGACCAGAGCAATTAGGCCTGCAGTTTTTCTCTAAGTTTGCAAAATGTCCATGAGCTCTATCCAACCCCTGTAAAATAAACGCGGAGCCCACGTTCAGAGCTCATTGTCTCTCCATCAGAGGACAATGTGCCACCTGGTCCCCCCCTTTTCCTTAAACTGTCTGCGTTGTGTCTTTTCTAATTTCCCCTCAACCCCACTCAGGAACCCCTACTCTGCACTTGTCGCGACAGAGATGAAGTCAGAAATATGAAAAATCTCCAATTTTAATTTAAGACTATGAGGCCCTTTGTCAGTCATACAAATTCAGTCAACAAATACTAACTGAGCTTTCACTCTGTATCTTTTTGTCATGGCTTAGGTGGTGCTTGTTTTTAAGATCTCATTTACATATTTTTCAGAGCAAATACACAGAGAAAATTTGAGATCTCCAGGACTTACAAGGTTTCTAGACTGTCACCAACCAAACTCCTCTAAATTTTACGTTGTCTCCAAACATGATATGACTGAGTTACACAGACCATGTCCTGGGTGCCACAGTGGGCTTTTGGTGTGAAATGCAATGGCTTACCTCTGACTCAAACTCAGCAGCTTTAAAGTCAATTTTGATTTAAAGAAACTTAAATATGAAAACTAAGTTCATTTAAAATGTGATGCCCACATGAGAGGTTGTTGAATTAGCATATACTGAACTGCCCAAATTTATGAAAAGCAAGAGCTTCTAGTGGACTTCAATTAATCAGAAAAGAACTTCTAGAAATTAAATGACTCCTAACTGAGACAGCTAGAAAATAAAGAGCTTGCTCATATCAGGAGAGCTTCACAAGAGACCATGTTAAGTAAAGTAGAAAAAGGCCTGGGTAATTAGTCAAATTTAGTGTATTGACATCGAACATCAGTCCTGGAAAAGATGAACATTTTAGAAACTGAGGTAGTAAATTACGGTGTTCAAAATCAGAATTTTAATCTCAATATTCACATGGAATCTCAAGATCAAAAATTTATGTCAAAGTGATGTAACCATCACCCTTACCTGTTGCTGCATGGGCAATGGAAGACTTTTCTCTAGGCCGTGCAGAATCTAGCCCCCAAAACAACTGTTCAATTGCTTCTGATTTTTAATCTGGGTTGTTTTGAAAATGTGAAGGCTATGGAGTTATTTCCTATTTAATGAAAAAAGGGGGGAACTTGATAGGTTTATGCCATGTAACCTTCACCAGGGTTAATCTGGTCCCAAGGACAAAACTTCTGCATCAACAGGAATATCTATTTCCTTCCTCTATTAAAAATGTCCCTGACATAGTACCCCGTGTAGCTGAATTTCTTACCAGGAATACTTTATGGAGTAAATATTAGAAAGAAGAAATGCTCATCCTTCAAATAGATGAGTTGAATAATCCCAGGCAAGGGATACCAACTTCAGTATTTTAGAGCTATACATTTTCTGCGTCAGGGTGGGCACCCGATTTATTTATACACCTCTCCCATACTTCCTTGCTGAACAGAGCAGATTGTTTAAAAACTGCTTTAATCCCCCACCCACTCCATGTAATTATATTACTAAAGAAAATGCTGGCATTGAATTTCTGTCCTCTGCCTTTGAATTGGCTGCAACACCTGTGCAACCACTAAAAAGCAAATGCCATTCAAGTTTGAATCTGTTTATGTTCAATACCGAATGGCAATATATACTCACAACCTGGGAGACCTAAAACTTGTGAGTCTGGAAAAACCCTTTGTGTTATTAAGGAGGTTGCTATGGAGATGAATATGCAAGAGGAGGCGGTAGTAGGGAAAGATGGTGGTAATATTTTAAAATGGTCAATCCTTAATTTTTACAAGAAGACTAAAATCTAAAGATTTGATAAAACATTTTTGTGTATGCATATGGATACAGATATCATTGCTAATAAAAACAAAAAACTAGAGAAAGAATAAACAGGGAATCCAAATTAAAGTCTGAGGATCTTGCCACATTCACATCAAAAACCTTAATACCTAGCACATGCCTAACATACACAAAAATACCTAACCCAAAAGGTATTTGTTGAATAGTTAATTTAGATAGTAAAACTCCTTATTCTACTTTTTTCTGACAGTTCAGTTATGAGAATTACTAGAACAGAAAGGACTCAAACCTAGAGATACACTGTATGCTGTCTGTTATTATATTAGCATATATATAAAATATAATGCTAAGTGCTAAGAAATATTTATTGAATGACTGACTAGATGAATTAATGAATTTAAAACATCTGAGTTCTGGTATAGATTGGATGCATTTGCCTTCTTTTATTTTATTATTTTGTTTTATTTTAGTATAGTTGATATACAATATTATATTAGTTTTATTAGTTTCAGGTGTACAATAGAGTGTTTTGGCATTTTTATACCTTACAGTGTGATTACCCCCTGATTCATGTAAATATCTCTCACCCTGCAGACTTACTGCAATATTAATGGCTACCGTATTTTGCTGTGTAGAATGCGCAGCCACATTTCTGTGCGTATTATACACAGCATTCTTATAACCATTATTATACCTATGGTATGTAATCATTATACATATGTATAATGAACATCCTTATTTTTACCTCAAAATTTTGGGCTAAAATGTGCTCATTATACACGGCAAAATACATTATATTCCCCTTTATCTATTTCACCCATCCCCCTCCCCTCTGGCAACTGTCCCCTTGGTCTCTGTTTCTAGGAGTCTGTTTCTGTTTCTGTTTGTTTCGTTAGTTAGTTTGGTTTTATATTCCACCTATACGTGAAACTAGGTGGTATATTTCTTCCCCTGCCTAACTTCACTTACAATAATACTTTCTCCAGTTAAAACCACACTTGATAATTTGAGATAATCACACAATAATTTGGAAAAACCTGATTAACTAGGTCACAGTTACTTTCCTTCCACACAGCTGAATTTCCAAAGGAAGAGCTCACACTCCACAGCGGAGTGGCCCCCACAGGGGAGTGGCCCCCACAGCGCTGGGTCCCTAAGTAACGCTAAGGACAGGAACCCACAGAACTTCCTGGATCCAAAGCCACTTGCAAGGCACCGGCAGTCAGGTTTCCACGAAAGCTGAAAAATTGTAAATCACTTTGGGGCAACACCTAGAACATTTTTACTTTTGCTATAGTATTTCCTCATGAAGCTTGATGTTCTCTAAAATTATCAAAATAAAATGTTGAATGGCTTGCCTTTTTTTTTTTTAAGGGAAGAAAAAAATAAAGCAACCCAAAGAATCAACTAGAAAATTCTATTTGTATTCCTTAACTTTTGCAGAAATGAGATACCAACCCAACTCCAGCTTTAATTCTCTTAAACATACACAGAAATTCAATGATATCTGTTCTCTATTATATATGTATCTATAAATGGTTAACATACAGCAAGTCTCAAAACAGACAACTTGGAAAAGTTGCTAGGAAACAGTTAGGGACTGCAGTTGCCTGCTGGACATTACGTCATACATAGCTCACTGTAAAGAAAGACCATAAATCATCAAAATGTATCTGGGTGCACATGGGGGACACACTAAAGCTCCTAACTGCCGAAGTCCTGGGAACTTCAGCACAGTGCGCACACTGGGAAGCATCTCAGCCGTTGACATGGCACAGTTCAGTACTAATTTTGTGTTTGCTCTGTTGCTGCAAAAGTTATCTAAGCACCCAATGAACAAAATTAGTATGAATATAATACCATGTTAACTGCTGTTGAAATCCCATGGAACATGCTTTTGTTGTTGCTTGGGTTTTGCTTGTGTTCTGTTTGCCATTTGGACTCGGAGCAACTCATGATGTTGAGATGATCCTTATGACTCCACTTTGGGTTCAAGTTTTTGGTGCCATTCCAATACAGGCCTCTTCGCGCTCCCACCCCGCCCTGCCAGCTTCATAGCTGCCGCTGGCTACTAAGCATTTACTGCTCCAGTGGTTGATCTGGGTGTTTGATTGCTCCAAGGTCACATACCATGGATTTCTCTTTAACTTTCGAGGAAATGACTTTAAGTTTCCCTAGGATTCTGTTACTCCTTCCATGGGATTTGATGCTTTAGATTATATATTAATATTTATATATGTATACATATACATATATAGATATAGGGAATACACACATTAACACACTATAATATATATAAAACACATGTATATTCACACATATGTATGTATTGTTTTTTGCAAATGAAAAAATAAAGCAAGCAAAACAAGACTGACCTAACCTACCTGTACTCGGTTCACATTCAACAAAGTCTTCGTCATCGCTTGAACATTCAGCAGATGATACAAGATCATCTGATGTTGGCTATGGGGGAAGAGAGAGGAGAGAGAGAGATAAGGAAACTGATGAACAAAAGTATAAATGACTTATCATGGTGTCCTGCCTCCATCATTATTATTTCTCTTCTCTAAAGAGGGCATGCGGTAGAATGCAGAATTTTGAACTCCCGTGTAGCTGTGAATGGCTCTGGCTGCAGACAGTCTGTGTGGGTCTGATGTGAAGCTGAGAGACCCACAGTGGTTCTCGGGACTCATACTCCGCCATGCCATCACATCGTGCAGCCTGACCCTATTCTGACTTTAATCTCAATTTTGAGAATCAGAAGGGCAGGCAAAGGGCTATTACAAGTGGTTGGCAATACAAGAGCGCGAGCCAGCCCAGAAATGCACCGCAGCGTTGAGAGGCTTTCAAATGCACGTGGTGTGTGGTCTCAAGTGTATGATTTGGTGGTTGTGAATCTATAGGCTGGCATAATTAATGAACGTGTGGAATGCAGTCTGTTCAGGAAATGCATAATGGCTTCTCTTGCTAGCAGTGATTTCTCCATGTAATTGCTGCAATTAGCTGAATTAGTAATGTGGGTCAGCAGAGAGACACCACACAACAGTCTCTGAACACAGGTAAGACTATTTCTGGAGAGCAGAAAAACGTTTGTTGCAACAGTAGTGATTCAACTTGAGACAGTTTTTTTTTTTTTTTTTCCTATTGAATCCTACAGAAAGTCCCCAGTGCCAGAGAATCTGATGCCAGAAATACAGGGGCTGTGGGTTTGGGCAGTGAGAAGAGCCCTTGAGACACAGTAGCTGCGGAAACTGCTTTGCATGCCTGGTACACAGCCTGTGCCCCAGAAACACTGTTGAATTAGTTAACTAATCTATAGATCTGATGTAAAAAACGAGCTTATGTCCTACTATAAGGGTATTCGATATATAGAGTATACACTGGCTTGCTAGTTTTATTATTTATAATGCACTGAAGTCTGAGTCCATATTAAAGAGGAAAAGAATTTACAAGCGAGATGCTGTGCTGCACAGGTAGACATACTTATTGGTTATACTTATTGTTAATTAATTCAACATAACCTCATGGCAAGCTTCTGGGACAAGGATAATTAATATACCCTTAAAGAGAACTAATGTTCAGAGAGGTTAAGTAAGTTGCTGAAGGACACACAGCTAGTGAGAAATATAGTGCGGTTTGAACAGATACATCTTTGTCAAAGTCTGCATTTATGGCCCACGTAGGCTTCTCTATACCTTTCCTTACATGATATTGTGGACTGAACTGTGTCTCCTCAATTTCCTATGTGGACGTTGTAATCCCCACACCTCAGAGTGGGACTAAGATACGGTCTTTAAAGGGGTAATCAAGTTAAAATGAATTCATTTGGGTAAATGTCATCCAAGTATGACTGGTGCCCTTATCCAAAAATGAGATTAGGACGCAGACACACTCAGAGGGATGACAATGTTTTAACAGCACAGGGAGAAGACAGCCATTCACAAGCCAAGGGGAGAGGCCTCAAAAGAAAATGACTCAGCTGACACCTTGACCTTGCACTTCTAGATTCCAGAACTATGAGAAAATAAATCTCTGTTGTTTAAGCCACCCAGTCTGCGGTACTTTGTTATGGCAGGCCGAGCAAACTAACACACATGACAACCCATATGCTTAGTACTTCCAGACAACATCCTTTTGAAATAGGCACAATGGGCATAGAATGACTGGACATAGCAATGAACAGTAGAGACACCATATTAGGCAATTGATTTCACTTAGAACTGACAGTGGCAGAGAGGTGCCTTAAACCACGTTATTGATCTTTATTCTACATCTGACAGGCAGATACTTCAACACCTGTTCTTCCTTACAGTTAATGGAAAAAGAATTTCCAAACATACATTTTTTTCAATTAGACACTCGTGAAGTGTGCACTTTGTTTCCAGCAACTGAGGCTGGCAGTTGTGCCCTGGAGCCCCGTTTTCCCTGTGAGCGAAATGGTGAGCACACTCCCTGGAGGCTGCCACCGTGATGGGGCCCATGCAGGTACATCCCCGCTTAACTGGGCAAGGGAGGTGGTGAGGGAATAAATGTTAACTGTACTCATGCAGAAGGCAATTATAAGAGGCAAATGCTGTTTTTGAAAGGGCCACAGTCACTGTTCAATCACTGTAAAACAGCAAGGATTGTTTTGGGTGGAGGGAGCAGATCTTAGATATTACAAGGGTTTATGACCTACCAACAGCCCACAGTACTTAAATGAATATATAGCATATCTGTGGTATTAAAATTTTATGGGATAAGGGCAATTAGGGAAAAAAATCTGAAAATACTCCTTAGAGGGTAGTAATGAAAAAGTGGTTGAGAATACACTTCTAAAGTATAATCAATTAGAAAATTGTTAGTGACTCAATTTTAAGGACCTGGCAAAAATGGCCCATATACTGCCTAACTAGCTTTGGTCCCTAGAAATGTGTGAAACCTGTTGACTTAACGAAAATCTAGTGAGCTCTTCTGAAGAACAGAAGGCCAGGCAATAAAAAGACCATTGAGCAAATGCGTAAAAACAATGCATAATGGCAATAGAAACTCCCAAACACATTGACATAATCTTAGTAGAATATTCAACTTAATTCTAAGAAAGTTATCTTAATTTTTATTGGCAAAAGAAATGATGTAAAGTTTTTTTTTTTTTAAGAGAAGTACTAAACTCTGAGGTTGAAAGAATATTTACTATTTTCTTCTTCTCCCACTCCCTAACATCACACACATTTTCTCCCCCGTGGTGTGTGCAGAGCTGTATTCTCCCTTCCCAATACCACCTCAACTCCTGTCCCAGAAGTGCCCCTATCCCCACTGCAGACCCCATACAGACGCTCTTCCATGCTCTCACTCCCTTTCTCTCCAGTTCACTGTCCCCCGGCCCCAGTTCCCAGAGATTTGTTTTCTGCTGATCTTCTGTACGGATATGGATAAAGGCAAAGTTTCAAAGGAAACAGAAGCACATTTACCAGTAGTTCTGATCAATGGTGGCCAGACTTGAAGGTTAGATGAGAGGCAGACTAGCAGAGTGTGATACAGCAAGCCTGACCCTTTTTACTACTCTTTCGGTTGGTAACCTGAGGGAGCAAGTTCCCTCTCCTTTCCAAGTCCCAAGTTTTTCATCTGTAGATTGAGATGCCCAGAGAGTCTCCTCACTGGTTGAATATTGATTGAAATGTAATGTTAACAGTGAAGCTCTGTTCCTGGCATATGGTACATGCTCAATAAATACTAGCTAAAACTAACACAATCAATTAATCAATCAATAACAGCAGTGCATCTGCCGTGAGGGGCGATAAAGACAAATACACTCATGAAGATGCTAAGAGAGCTTGAAAGATAATTGAAATTCAATTTGTTTCCAATGGCTCTGAGTCCAGACATTCCGTGTGGGTCACAGGTGAATTCAACCCCTTCTTTTCTTTCCCTCAGACCTCGTCACCACTATTTAGTCACAGCCAATGAAACTCCCCAAGCAATGACAAACATCTCAAACCCTCCTCGCTCAACATGGAACCAATGTTTGTTTATCTGCAGAACCTGCCTTCCAGCACTGCTGTGCCCATCCCAGCACACTGCACATTTTCAGAAAAACACACTCTGTCAGGGGCAGCTAGCTTTGATTTGCAGAGGACTCGGGATTAAGAACACTATATTTAAGGATTTGTTTATTTATTTATTTTTGCGATCTTTGTCCCTGCCATGCAAAAACAAAACAAAACAAACAAAAAAAAAAAACCTCAACAAGTACAAGCCAAGGTTTATTGAAGATTTTATTTATTTATTTTTAGAAAGAAGGGAAGGGAGGGAGAAAGAGAGGGAGAGAAACATCAATGTGTGAGAGAAACAATTGGTTGTCTCTCGCACACCTTCACTTTGGGACAGGTGACCCAGACGTGTGGCCTGACCAGGAATCAAACCAGTGGCCTTCTGGTTTGCAGGCCAGCACTCAGTCCACTGAGCCACACCAGCCAGGCCAAGCCAGGGTTTCTAGGATATGCATTTAGGATCATACCCAAAAGTAATGACAATATGATTCAAAGTGGCCCTCAGAACACCCAAAGCTTTATGAGTGCCTTTTCATATTCTTGTTTGTGTCCTTCCTCAACTATAAGTAAATAAATGCAGGGTCTGACTCTAAACCTTGGAAGGAAAGACACACTTCTTTGATTACTGGTTCCCACGGCTGGTATAGTACTGCAGATACACACAGGCTCAGGATAAAATCATTATAAGTAGAACAGAACTACAGCTTTTTGTCTTTAAATAAAATGTAGCAACCCTAGGCTGTGTGCATGTGTTTTCCTAAAATACAACCATTTTTCATAATTACTCATAGCTCCTTAGAGGAAAAGACTGGTCAGTACTTTTAAGAAGAAAAGGATATTTGAACTATCTAGAAGCATGCCTACTAATCACATTTAACAGTTATTAAACACTTTTTATATTCAGGCTTTGCGCTAAGAAGTTAACACATATTAACTCTTTTAGTTATCATAATAACTAAGGGTGCGGCCATTTTTCAGTGACATCTGCTATTTTTAATGGTCCACCATCCATCCATTCTCCACCGAGTTGCAGCACGGCTTTAGGAAACTCTTCTAATTGTGTAGTCATGTCAAGAATGTTCATCAGGGTACCTTCCATGTCATCTTCTCCACATTTTCCCCTCATAATGATTGTCTAAAGCTCTCATAACTCCCAATGGCTGGGCTGAAAGTGTTTACCTATTACAGTTCCCATATGTCAGAAACCAACTTTGTAGTCATTCAAGGAAGAATAAAAGATCTATGACTACTCCAAACCAAACAATTTGATAGTGGCTGAGCTACAAGATCCACCGTCAGTGATATATGACTATATTACAATGGTATTTTGCTCGTTCATTCATTCATTCCTTTATTACTTTAATAAATATTTGTTGAACACCTATGTGTCAAGCACTGTAACAGTTATGAAGGATAAAGTGATAGATAAAACACAGTTCCTTTGCTCCGGGAATTCACAGTCCCTGAAGAGGCAGCCAAATAAACAGGCAAATTTGACATAGTAAACTGAATGCTATGACAAGCGTAAACACAAGATGCTAAGGGAGCAAACGGTAGGGGAAAAGAGATAGCTCCTGGGCAAAGGGGAAGAGGAAAATGAGCCCTCAGGGACAGGCAGCAGTGTAGCTGGGAAGCAGAGAGCTACAGGAGGGAGAAGAGCATTCCAGGTGAGAACGGTCTTGCAAAGGCTCAGAGGTATGAAAAAGCAGAGTTTATTTATTTGTGCATCTACGAGTGGTTCAGGCTGACTGGAGTGGAGGGATGTATTATGAGAATGACAATATGGCAGTTACTTGATTTACCGTGTTATTTGTGAATATTTGGATAATGATCATGAATTTAATATCTTGCCCTAACAGACTTTATTCCTTCTGCTCCCTACATCTCATCATATTATCTGCCGTATTTCCTCTGGAAGCCAATATGTGTGGTTTTGAAACACAGTGCGTGGGTCTGATTACACCCATTTCTCCACGGTACTGATTAAAGACCTTACTTTGTCTTCTCAAGAGGAGGAAAATATTCTCCTGTCCCTATATATTAGCAAAGTCCTATATTAAAAGTAATAATTCACACTACCCCATTTTAAAATATGAATTTCATATTTTTAATTCACATGTTGAAATTACTTGGTTCTGAATTAGGAATCATAAAACTAAAGATAGGTATTATAATAACTTTCAATAAAATATCTCTCTGGCAGGATCCCTCTTTATTCCTTTCCTGAAAGAATTTTTATTGCATTTATATTCTTTTTTTCCCCTACCAATGTTTATTAAAATTACCATAGAATAAACTGGGCCAGAAGAGAGCTCAAAATTCTGTCCACCCAAGTAAATTTATAGGTAAATTTATCTTCCAATTCCCTCAGTCTCACAAACCTGGCTTCTCATTTTCCTCCAATGAGTTATTGTTTCTATAATCTCCTGCTTCTAATTATTTACTGTGAAGGGCCCGGCCCCATTTTGGCACAGGAATGGTTCCATAACAGTCTTCATTGCTATACATCACTTGGTGTTGAGAAAAATGTCGCACGGTGATCAGAATAGCTCAAGATAGTTTCAGCAGGTCCCCTCCTTACTGCCCAGGTGTCTACTTGTGGCTTCTACTTCCACCCGTTAGCCCTTTGTCTTATACTGAGAATAGGCTAATCATGTTGGGGGATAATCATTTTTCTCCATCCAGCTCCTTGGAAGCATGGTGATTTGCCCGAGATTAAGTGCAAGATAAAATAAGTTCTGCCACGGAACAGCTTTATGAAATTATAAATAACACACTCAAGAATGATGATCGCCTTTCTTCCAGTGAAAAAGGAAAAGGGAAAGGCCCATAAATATTCTGAAGTCCCAAAGAAAAAAGCCATATATCTCTGCAGCTGCTTCATGCTAAAAAGAATTAAACTCCTTCAAATGCTGGGTGTTTTCCTTTTTCCCCCGTCTACACTTCTGAGATGGAGTCTGCATTTTAAGCAGCTCATGTGAGGGAGGGTCTCAACCAGCTTCATTATGAGTTTTCATTCTCTACTTAAATAAAGGATGTCTGAGATTATTTTAATTAAATAAGAGCCTATTGACTCTAGGTAAATCTATAAACTTTATTGAGTGTTTAGAAGTTTGACCTTCTCAATTTAAATTTATTAAGATTTTCATTATTAAATTCTTGCCATTGAATAGGCCCATCTTTTTTTTTCTTTAGATTTTATTTATTTATTTTTAGACAGAAGGGAAGGGAAGGAGAAAGAGAGGGGGAGAAACATCTATGTGTGGTTGCCCCACACGTGGCCCCCACCAGGGACCTGGCACGCAACCCAGGCATGTGTCCCTACTGGGAATCGAACCGCGACCCTTTAATTCGCAGCCCGCACTCAATCCACAGAGCTACACCAGCCAGGGCAATGAATAGGCCCATCTTTGATCAATGCTAATAGATAACTCCTCTCTCCACCACACACACACACACACACTCACACACACACACACACACAAACTATAATTTTTAGACTGTACCAAAGACAGAAAAACATAGAACTTGGACAAGCTTGTTAGAAGCAATAATCTCAATCCCCCTCCCCACCCCTACAACCAACATCATCATTTCACGCAACTCAAACCCAATGCAGAAACAACCTTAAAATATAGTTAAGATTTTGTGTGATTGTCTATTCCTTATTGTATTCTGAGCATTCCCTTTATAGTCAGTCAACTTTAAAAGAGGCTGCTGATACTATTATGTGAAAAGGACACAAATTATTTTAACTCATACTCAAGTGTAAAAGGGGTGTATTGAGAGACAGGTTATGAGTGATGGAGACAAAGTTGTGATCTGGTTCAGAGGCCTTCTGAGTTCTTGTGTCTTACCTCTATCTAAGAGTCTTTAATGGAATAACACATTGTGAATTTTAAAACCATCTTTTGGGGCTCATGTCATTGCATTTTTAAAAGATATTATTTTCTTCTTTTCTTTCTCCCCACTCCTGGAGATAATCACTTGCCAAGTAAGATCTGACTGCATATGTATTTTAGTTGACTCATATTTCCATGGGATGAAAAGACTTTAAAGAGAAACGCCCTGGAATAAAGATATTGCATTCAGCATGATCAAAATTATTTAACTGGAATAGCGCTCTGTGAGAAAAATGAATATAAAAAACAAAATTACATTGTTCTGCCTGTATGATTTCATTTATGCATGCATTTTACTCACTCAATCAGTCTTCCATTAACTGCCTAGGATGTGCCAATCACTGTCCTGAGGGTTAGACAGACCCAGTCCTTGTCCTCAGGGAGTTTACAGAATACTGAGTTTTGAGTCAGGCCAAACTAGAAAACACTGATTAGCTGCTAAATCCTGAGCTGCAAAAATGTAAAGTGAGGTTCATAAGTGGTGCCCACTCTAACAAAAATTGATTATTTACCCACTGTCATTAAAGATAACAGTTTATATAGGAACCCAGACAAATAGCTTCCCATCAAACTCCGCCCACCCTCAGTGGCCCCCACATTCTTCCTTTCCTTTTCCACGCTACACTTACTGGAGCAAGAGAAAGAATGACATGATTTATTGAAGATAATAAGTTTTGCTGATGAAGTAACCTGTAAGGAAATCCCTTTGCAGACTCAAGATTTAATTAGCAGTAGAAAAACTGAGCTTAGCTTAGCCAGATTTTGTGCCAAGGATTGGGGCCTTTTATTTTCGGTCTCTGAGGTCTTCCAGGATTATATAAATAAATAGGGTTTGGCATCTTTTTATTTTCTTTGCAGTTTTAAGATTTCTCTTCCATCTGGTCAAAAAAGGAAGGGTGGATCAAGAGACAGGGGAGGGAGGAGGGAGAAGAGATGAGGGAGAAGAGAGGAGGGAGGAGGGGGATTAATCTATCTGTTGTTCAAGGCAGCCTGACAGAGGGAAGCAGAGTATTGAACCACAGAAGATTAACCGAACTTCAATGTACCTTCCCAAAAGCAGGAGGAATGTAATGCTACGTGGTGTTCCACTGATAAGCAAATCCCTCTAAATCCTTTCAATTTATTTCTTGGCCTGGAGAAATTACATATTATTTAGGAGGCAGGAAAAATAAATAAATAAATAAATAAAAACCGCCCACCAAACCCCTCATCATCTCCAGGAATCTAGATCCGGCACCTACTGATCCCGCACACAGAAAGGTCTGGCTTTCTCGGCTGTTTTTCTTGTGGGTGCAGTCCTCTCTGGAACAGCGAATCGGGAAAGATTGGCTCTGTTTCCTCTGTCAACTCTTCTGGTGTCCACCACCAACCTGGTTTTGAGTGCTTAGGGTTAACCCTTACCAAGGAATGCCAACAATTTAGCTGAAGCTCCAAAGACCACCTTTTCTCTTTCTTCCTTCCTTTCTTCCTTTCTTTCTTTCTTTCTTTCTTTCTTTCTTTCTTTCTTTCTTTCTTTCTTTCTTTCTTTCTTTCTTTTCTTTTCTTTTCTTTCTTTCTTTCTTTCCTTCTTAATTTTGACTTGGTATTTCCTTTTAAGTGAGTTTTTTATTACAATATCATTATTAAACCCAAGCCTCAGGTTTTAAAGGGTAAGTGACCAAGGCCAAATATTAATGTGACCCACAAATAGTGGTGGATGTATCAGTTAATGGATGTTAAAAATTCTAAACAGAAGTCTTCATTAGGGAAAGCACCAATGTGTGTGTGCGTGTATTTTTTGGCCAGAAATGTTCATACAATTCATTTCTCCCTGTTCTTTTTTGGTCTATAGTTCAGGGAGAAGAGTTGGGTTTTTGAAAAAAGAATAGGAAAAACAAAATCTTATTTCTTTTCAGATGGTCTTTCTCTTGACTCTCTATTTCATAGTATAACCTCACCACCCAACACAGGGGAAACAGCCCTTCCTGGCAGGTTAGAAGACTTAACAAGACCCAAATATTAGAGGGAAAAAGGAGTTGCAGGATAAAGCCAGTCTTGGATATTGGTCAGCAGCTCTGAAAACAGATGTAAGGTCAGCCATTCAGTCCGGAGCAAATATCAGTGTTTCTCAATCTTCGGTCTCCTAAAGAATTAAGGTATGTCAGATGAGCAAGAGAGAAAGGAGTGGGAGAACAGCAAAATACTTGGAATCAAACATAACCTAATATTTACTTTACCTATAGGACACTTTTACTGAAAGAGTGTGCAATGCACATGAACATCTGCAGGTCTGTTGATGCAGATAATGGTTGGAAACTGCTACCTTCACATAAGCATGACTGAGGTTCACACCTAATAAACAAGAAGCTAAGAAAGAAAGGCAAGCTCAAGGCATTGTAGAGCAAACACAAGAAAGAAGAACTAGAGCAAAACCTAGAACTTAGTATGTGGCCAAGAAAATGTATCCAGAACAGTCAAATGCGAAGAAGAGAATGTCAGCTACAACTGATAAAAAGACAAGAAGATTGCCTTTGCCCTACCACACTGAAAAGAATATTTCCCATTCAGCCATGTAATGTAGTATTAAAAAAGTCAGATTTAGGTGTCAGAACAACAGCAGCAGTTAAAGGACATTTTACATGATTTAATAAAATATTGAAGGAGTTACAGGTGATCTGTAGTTAAGACTGAGTCAGAACTGTGAGAGGAAAATGAGGGCCAATTGAACAACATGATTTCAAACCCCAGAGAAGGAAAAAGGCGAAGGATTTCAGCTTTGGAATGAGAATTCATCCCTAGTTACCCATGTCTGGAAGATAATATCAGTCTCCCACAGAGAAAGACTGGGGAGTGAATATAGATAAAGCTCTTTGATTTGTATAATAAATTCCAAGTGAGAGAAAGTCTTCAGGTAGTATTGCATGGAAATTCAGGTGTCCAGATGGACTCAGCCTCCAGACATCACTTCCTCACTCCTGGGCTGCAACTAGCTAAAGAGATAACCCTATCGTGGCTGTAGATTTAGAACAATTTGCAAAAGCAAACACAATAGAACTTCTATGTGGGAAGGGACAAGACTATTTCTCATTTCTGACTGACAGCAGCAACACTAATTCACTGACAAAGTGGGTTTTGGAAATACAGCAAGGGTAATCCCCGGCATGAGAAATATGCAGGGCCTTGCACTTGGCTTAATGGTCTGCTCTCCCCATCTTGAAATTCTTAACCATTTTATTTTTGAACTTGTGTTTTGTAAGTGAAGTTCAATGAGACAATGGAGTGTGTGCATAAGCAGCTGAGACACATGCAATGTGTGTGTCCACCTGTTCTTGCCACCACATACATCTACATAGAGAGTTTCCGATGCCCCACGAGCACACGATTTTAGAGACCCTCCATGTATGGTAGTAAGATGACTCAAACAGATATCTTTGAATGCATTCCCCAACCTGTCTTCCAGGAAGGCTGGCACTGTCTTCCAGACAAGAGGGACTAGGAATAAGTTCTCAGTCCAAAGCTGACCTTTACACTTCCTTCTTGCAGAGTTTTATATCACGTCCTTTGAAATGAACACACAGGTAAGTGTGTTACACCAACTGAGTAAGTGGGGGCACTGACAGCCCCAATAGGCTATACTTTCCCTTTGAACAGAAGTTGCTTAGAAAGCAGAAAGAAGGCAATAAGTGTTCCAAGAAACACGAACAACGAAGGAAACCTATCACACATCCCTTCTTATTCTCTGTACCAGCCAACCACTCAAAATAAGGGCATAACAGAGAAAGATGGGGTTATGCAGATATCTTTTCCTTTCAGTACTACCTTAATCACTGGTAAACTGAAGTTAGAGAGTGTTTGTAGAGGTGTGTGTATCAAGAAGTAAAATAAAAACATTTGAATTAGCTTTGTGCAATGTTTCCAGGCTCCTGGAAAGAAGAAAATACATTTGCATATATGGGCTATGAATAGGAGTTGAAAACATAGTATCAGTTGTATTACTTCAGCAATTCCACATTGAGTTAAATGTTCTTCTATCTGCATTTAAAACTGGCCTTGCACAATACAGAGTTGAATGGTAATATTAACACTAATAATTATAAAACATAGCTCTTCTTTACTTAAAATGGTTTTAAATAGCAAGTAAAAATAACCACTGTGACAAATTGAAAGGCTGTGGAAAAAAGGGAAAAGCTTGCTACTTCAGTACCTTCAACATCACTTTTTCCTACTTTATTTTGCACTGGTTCCTGCAAATTATGTAGCTGCCCCTGAGAACAATTCTGCAGAACTTTTTGAATAGGCCAAAGGGATCTGACATGGTTTATAGAAACTCAAGTGATGGCAAATAGTTTGTGTTCTTGAAACTGGGTCCCTTGTGCTTCCCCTGTGGCCTCACACCCCTAGGCCTTAACTAGCCTTCTCTCAAGGCCACTTAGAGAGAAAGAGCACCACCATCTATCTCTAACCGGTATGCCTCTCCCAGTGCCCACGCCCACAGCCTCACTCCCCTCCACATCTGCCTAGAGCACTATGTAACGACATTCTAGAGACTATCCCTTAATAAGGTCCTGGCCCTTCTTTATTCTTACCTCTTTCCACTTCTGAGAAGAGTTTTCATGTAACCAATTTAAAAAAGAATTATGACTGCAAAGTTTTCTGAACAATTTACAATGTCTTTAAACCTACCCAGAGGGAGTGTGGTGGATGGCAGAGCCAGGACTGAGAACTGATCATACGGAACCCAGGACGTTTACTAGCATAGATTGTGAGGCAAACTTCCCTCTGAGGACTTGGAGAGCAGGCTGATCTTGGTAAAGTGGGCTGTCCTTCCAACTGACCCTCTTGGGAGTAAAAATCAGTAACTGCCAACTGTGCTGAGTCAGGGGCATCTTTGAAAACTGTGTCAGAAGAATATTTTTAATTTATACTCTGCCTCTTTGAAAGAAATCAATATGTCATTTGCTGAAACTATTTTTTTTTACCCTAGCATCTTTAGTTAGCTTTTCTCTATTCCTTGCCCTTCCCCCTCCTCAACCTAGTCTTCCAGGGAGCAAAGAAAAAAGTGTCTGTTTGTATTTATATTGAGTCAATTACTTTGAGTAAAAAATAAACAACTAAATACAGTGGAGTAGCTTTAATGATGATCTTTTAGGGATCAAGATCTCTAAGCAATGCAGTCTCTCATTCTAGGTGATTGGAAATAAACAGAAGTCAATAAAACAGGATTACCTGGCAATAAACAAGAAAAGCCACATTCATAATTTAAGAAGCTGCTTTTTATGTATTCATTACTGAAGAATGAACTAGAGTGCCATCCTATTTTTGCAGCTCATATATTTCCTCCCAATGTATAGTCTGTCTCTTGTTTTTTGTTTTTTGAAAGGTGCTGAAAAAGAGTCTCTCTCACATATATCCAGAAGCTTCTATGTTCCTAAGGCTGCTCAAAGGAACCAGAAACAGATAAAGGCACTTAGCATACTAGACAAGAACTGGCTCCTCAGACACATCCTATTCCAGACCCCTCTGTGTCTGGCCACGTGCTAGGTAAGGAGGAGGACCTGGCATACCACGGGTGTAGAACCTGGAACATGGTCCCTGCCTGCAAATCATTTACAGTGTAACAGGAAAGACAAATGTTGGTGACATTGTCAAGATCCATGCTACTCTTCCTGCTTGCCAGGGCTGGCATCGTGACTAGCCTAACCAAGCCTCCTTTGCAACTAGAGGTGGCCATGTGGCATTAATTTGGGCACAATGACGAATCAGGAAGTTTGCTAAAGGTTCTAGAGATACTTATTTTATTCCTGATTTTTTTTTTTTTAAAGAAGACTTGGCTGGTCCAACTGCTTTCCCTTCTTCCTTGGTTTTGGATGGGGTATTCTGAGCTGCGGCAGCTATTTTGTTACCATAAGGTGGCGAGTGATGAAAAGGCCAAGAAAAGACCCGACAAGCTGACTCTGACATTGCCAAATGTATGGTATGAACCCAAGCAAGCAATTTCCTACTTTCCAGACTCCAGAATTCTTGTGAAGTAGGAAGATTTATCCTTTCTTCAGTCACCACAGGTCATGTTCTCTGTTGCACAGGCAATAAAGACAACCCTAACGTAGAGAGAGCAATCCATAGCGAGCAGCCCGAGACAGAGATGTCACAAAGCACCGAGTAGTCTGCCCATTGTGCACATCAGTTCACCAGGTGGCATTTCACTGCCATCCAAGAGGGACTTGGAAAACTACCCAATCACTTTGGTGCTTCATAAACCAATTCTGTGGCCCAGAGGAGAGTCCAGAAGGAGTTCCAAACAGATGAGATAGTTTTGGAGTGCAGTAAGCAGGGGAAAACATTTCCACCTTCATGAGAAAAAATAGTTTCAATTAACCATTTTGTTAGTATTTGAAATGAACACATCCCAGACTGGAAGATCACATCCTGCTGCTGTTGCCTGTTTTGCTTCTGTCTGTTGCCTCGTTACTCTTCAGGAACAAGCCCAAACCCTCAAAGTCATCTGAGTCCTGCCTGCTAAGCATCACACCTCCAGCCACCAAGCTCACAAAGCCCACCTCTAAAATGCTGCTCTGTTTTTCATTTCAACTGCCCTGGTTGTTTACCTGGGTGAATCGTGAGATTCTCTAACCAGACTCCCTGCCTCCACTTACCTCTATCTCTTCAATGAACCCTAGAAAGTATCACTAGGATTAAAAAACAAACAGGCAACTTTCAATGTGCCACTCTCCTGGTCCAAATTTATCCCATTGCCTATCAAATTAGTCCAGACTTTAAAAGAAAAAGTATTTTTAATTCAAGATCCCCCACCTGTGGGTTCTAACATCACTTTGTAGCACTCTCTTACTACTCTCTTTGGCCCTGTAAGCAAGTCCTCGTTCCAACTATTTAACAAATGTTTGCCGTGCTCTGAACAACCTGATGAACTTCTGTCAACATTCTGGCTCTTAGTGCTCCTCACCCAGCTCTATTTGCACTTCATTCCATTTATGCCTGTAAAATACAACAGTCTTCCTCAGGGCCCAACTGAAATACGTGCTTCATGCAGCATTTTCCTGATCCCTTTGGCTGAGAAATAAAATACTCTAGCATGCCAACTATGTACTTTCTTCAAATCTCACTTGATGTATTGATTCTATTCTGACTTCTAATACATATCTGACTTATATTTCCCTTCCTTGATTGCAACTTGGGGGAGGGAAGGGGTCTTGCCTGGGAAAAGAGGGGTGTGTTTGGGGTCAGAATGCATGAGCGCTGTTCCTGGGGTGGGGGCTCAGGGCAATGATCACATGCACTTTGCACTCCCTACTTCTCCTCTGTAAGTTTGAGACAAGGAAGGACATCTACCTCATGCTATTGTTATGTGGGCTGGAATGAATGTCAGGACTCAGAAATGTTACTGTCCTGTGGTGTTTTGTTAATATGATGACATTATTATTGGTTTGAAATCACTGCAGGACTGTGACAGTGCTGGTCCAGACCTTGAGTGCACATGGTATATTTAAATGGATAGCAGAGACTCTCCGAATGTCTGTTGATTTTAAATAGAACTGGGCAAGCCAGGAGTCAAGCTGACAGAGTGGCATGACAGGGAGGGAGAGGGAAGTACCTCCCATGCTTGTTGGATGATTATTAATTCTGACCTTGGGAGGTGTCAGGAGCAGGAGTACGTTTATCAGCAGTTTGTCGAGAATGAGGTGGCCCTGAAAGAGCTTATTTGCTTTCAAGATACAAAACATCCCTTTGGTTCAGACAAGCCCATAAGCAACTTATCTTGCAATTTTACAACCATATACCAGGGAGTCAATTCTTCATTTGCGGGACTATAGATTTAAAGTAAGTCAAAGATCATGTAGTATTCTGGAAATTGGGACAATTTAACATTTTAATAGACCAGTCTTTTGCAACAGAAGTCCAATACATCCCCCCAAAAGAGATTTGTGTTTCGCTTCTCATTATTTCCAAAAGCCTTGGCTGGGCAGAGCCCAGGAAAAATCAACCTATGGTTCTTTGGCCACACTAGCCCTGTCTCACTTAAACTTTTAAGTAGAATTCTCTCTATAAAAGAAAGAGTAACTGTAATGGCTCTGAATAAGTGCCCTGTAAAATGACTGTAGCAATTATGCTGTTTGCAAGAAACTCTGAGCCCATTAAGATAAACATCTATCTTCGAATATTTGCATTAATACACTAGACTGTTCTTAGATAAATCTTACTTGAACATTGCACAGTTAACACAGTTTATCATCCCTTTGCTCCTCTTTTCTTCGATGCACATACTAATGCTTGGGGGGAAGATGAGGGGGGTGGAGCATTTAAGTAATCCTAGTCTCTAAACATCTTTAAATGAAGAATAAATATACTTTAGATTTTAAATACCTTCATAGAGTGTATACTCGGGAACACATTGGACTGGGCTCTTAATTTCCCACGTAAGTAATATCTTACAGGCAAAGACAATGAATGCTTGTATTTAAGATAGTTTTAATATGCTTCCAATTGCTCAGCACACAGAGGCTCAAATGGAATCGAATTCCCTAGCTACTTCTCTATTAAAGAAGTATATCTCTTTATTTATATCATAGGATATATCTATAGCCATATCTGTGCTTTAAGCTTGGGCCCCAATTTAATTATCTTTTACAGCCAAATTGGGAAAATGCTCAAGAATCTCTAGTACTCATTCAGAACACTAGTTCTCCGCTAAGTGAAGGGCAGACATATCCCCTAACCAGTGGGCGGCTTTAACTGTCCCCTGTGGGTGTCACTGGCTATAACAATGATATTGGCAGCGGTGATATAAAATTTAACAGTCAGTATTTAACAACCAATGCAGGAGAAGAACTCATTAATCAGAACAGACAGTGGCCATAGTATGGGAGCTGGGTTCCAGAAGCTTCCGCTGTCCCTGACCTTAATCTGCTTTATGGTGGAGTAGACAAGAATCTTGCTGGGAAGGATTCGAGTCATCTGGAAGTAGAGAACACTTGGGGTTTTGAGGAAGTGGTTATTTGTTAACTATTATTTTAACAGATTTAAACAGATTGCATAGAAAATGATGCTAAGAATTTCAAGGTGATACATTGAATTTTTCTAGGAATAAATTCCTTTGCAGTGAGAAAAATTCTGTTCGGTGGTTTCCAGGAGTATTCCCAGCTGTTCCAAGGAGGATGTTTCACCAGTCTTTTATGAGCTAATGCTCTGGGGAAGAAAAACAGCATCTGAAGTAACCCCAGTCTTCAAGAAGCTTATAATTAAGTAGGTAACTGTCTGGGATAAATGTCCTTAAACATTAGTAAAAGGAAAAAAAGGCTCTGAGGGAAGAGCAGTAACTTTGGACTGAAATGGCAGAGAGGAATTCATGGTCTTTGGGTTTGGCTTCAAGAGAATAATAGGGTATTATGAGCCAGAGGTGGGAACCATCCAGGTATATGGGGTAAATTAATGCATAGAAACAGGAAAGGAAAAAGGAGGGACTGTGAATAAGTGACTAATTTGGTTTGGCATGAACATAAAATACATAGGAAGAAGTTGGGTAGTGGAACAAACATATACATATGTGTGTGTATGTGTGTATACACACACACATATATATACATATATATACGTATATATACATATATATACGTATATATATGATGTTGGAATACGTATACCCACACACACACACACATTTGTATATATGAGGCTTGTCTGGAAAAAAAGGCCAGCCATTGTTCATATAATGAGAATGATTTGCGCAACATCAATGTAACCTGGCAGCCCAGGAGAGTGGACTAGAATGTGCACAAGTGAACAATGATGACTTCATTCGACTAGCCAGTGAGGGCAGTGATGGTGATTGGGAAAATTACATGAGGTTCCAAGGTGCTACTTTGAAGGGGACTGAGGTGTCATTGTCCTATGTACAATGTTTCTTGTATTTTATGTCTTCTTCAATAAGTGTCTCTATTTTTCTTATTACACAGCTGGATACCTTCTGGAAAGATATATATACACGTACACACACATACATATTCACATATTCAGGGGGAGGGAGGAGAGCGAGAGTGGGGGAGAGAGACTGAGAAAGAGACAGACACAAGAGGCCTGGGCTGGCACCAGGGAAACCCACCTCTGTTGCTTGACAAACAAACCAAATCAAATGCACCAGCAAAGTGATCTTTTTACACAAGTGCCAACACATGTTGTTTGTTTAATCCCAGAGTGAATGAAGGTTCTGGGCATTTAAAGAAAAAAACTGTTGCATCAATCTAATTTTCACTGCTAGGGACACAGCTGAATGAGGTCATCCCTGCACACACTTCAGGGATGAAGGGAATGCCTGTTCCCGCCTCTGCTTCAGTAGGGCCTCTATGAGAAGGTGGACGCCTTACAAAGGATTCCCATCTGTGGGTAAGAATTCTACTGTTTTCAAACTCACCTGCAGAGTTTTTCTGTCTTCTAACAGAATAAAATGTGTAGCTTCAGAGACAGTTAATAAAGCCCTATAGTATTTCTTTCAGGATGTGATTCAATGTCATACATTCAGAATGGCCGTGCTCATGCCTGTCTGTGTCCATATGCCCATGCATGTGCATGTGTGTGCATATGTGTGAGGATATCAAAAACATAAAAGGGACTAAGTGAGTTTTAACACTCCAATAGCTTCTCAGCTGGGGCACACTTTATGAAGAGAAAGTTACATAAGAGAGACTTGGGCAGCTTTAAACACCATCTGGACCACGCTGTGCTCATTTGAGCTTTACCCATTAAAAAAAAAAAGGCAACACAATAAAAAGTACCTACAAATACGACCAGAGAACAGAGTTTCTGATTCTTAGGAGATCAGATGCTCTTGACTTCAAACATTGCTGCGTGTTTCCTTTAGTCCTATTTGACACAGGGATATGTATTTTTTCTTTTTTAAGTAGCTAAAAGAGCCTGCTAAAGTTGAGTCCTAATTTTGGGGGGAAAAGAGTGCAAAAATAAACCCAGTATCTTTTAAATATTATTTAAAGAGATCTCCAAACAACTCAATTGCTTTCTCTAGTCTTCAGAGGTATGCGTCCCAAGCTCCATAGGTCAAACACTGGTACTTCCAAACTTACAGCATTATTTATCCAAAGAAAGAAAATCAAAGGCAATAATGCTAAGATCATAGAACTGAGCCGGGGACTAAAACAACAGGGTAATGGTCATGAGCACACCAGGTCTTCCATTCCTTATTTTTATCGTCGGAGTCAGGGCTGGGATTTTTAAAAAAATCCTCACCTCCTCCTCGCCTGAGGGATATGTTTATTGATATGATTGGGGGTGGGGGGGGGAGAGGGTGAAGGGGAGAGAGAGAGAGAGAGAGATCAATTGATTGACTCCTGTAAGCACCCAACAGGGGACTGAACCCACTACCTACACTACCTATGAATGTGCCCTGACCAGGGATTGAGACTGCAGTATTTTGGTGCACTGGATGGCCCTCCAATCAACTAACTGGCTGTCTGGCTAGGGCAGTTGGGATATTTAAGTTCAGAAACCATTTAATGGGTAGAAATGTTTTTGACTCTTGCTTGGATTTTTTAGCTGAACCAGATTCCATTTCCATTTTACATAAGACACGAACACATTTCAAGGAGAGAGGTTTGAGGAAGGGTTTAATTGTATCCTTTTATTAAAAGTGGGAGTAATATTTTTTCTCAGGAGACAACTTTCATGTGAAGTTTTAATTGCCAAGACTCACAGCACCCTGTCAGATCATTTTTATTGTCTTGTTGCATTTAAAGGGCAATGAGGAGATTACTGAATGAATCAGAAAGAGGATCAGGATTCATACTTGCCTCACAAAGCAAGTACCAAGGCTTAATCAGCTAAAGTCAATAAAACACAAACAGCTTATGCTAAAGGAAATTCTAAAGATATATACACTATTATGAATTTACATAATCACATGTAAGCAATAACTTACTTTTGATCACATTTTCATTGTTTAAAAAAGTTACTCAAAGCCTGTTTAAGAAACTGTGTGGCATCCAGACAAAATGATTTCCTTTGAAAATTTTAAGTACTGCATTCTTTAGATGGGGTTTGAAAATGCTTTCAAAGTTCTTCTTTTTAGTGAATGTCAGAATAGTGAGGTTATAGAGATTAAACAGTGAGATTTTGGAAAATTCAGTGCTTGAACCATAAATGTTACCATTTGGTCTTTAAGGGGCAAGAAAAGAGTGGAACTAGCCCTGGCTGGTGTGGTTCAGTGGACAGAGTGTCCACCTGCAAACCAAAGGGTCGCAGGTTCAGTTCCCAGTCAGGGCACATGCCTAGGTTGCAGGCCGGGTCCCAGCAGGGGTTGTGCAGTTGGCAACCACATATTGATGTTTCTCTCCCCCTTTCTCCCTCCCTTCCTCTCTCTCTCTAAAATTAAATAAATAAAGTCTTCAAAAAAAAGAGAGGAGATATAAACAGGCCCTAACTCCATTGTCATGTGAGCTATCTTTGTTGTTGTTATTGTTGTTTTAAATCCTCATTTGATTCATAAAAAAAGCAATTTGGAACATTTTAATTTCTTTTCTCACTTAATAGCAGTAATGACCTTCTGGGTGAAACATTTCCTCTTAGTTAATGATCAGCACTCAGAAAGGCTGGGTAGCAAAGACCTGATGCCTAGTCACTAACTGCCAATTAGCATCTACTTTATCAGTCAATGCTGTTTAAATATCATAAGATATATGCCAAGCTATCCACAGAGGGCTGGACACCAAAATCATATCATTAAAAACACACTTCCATCAAGGCAAAGCTCTCGGGATATTTATGCTATCACAGCAGTCATTTTTCTGAAAGGTAGGCAAGTGGCAATGTGTCCCCTTGTTTCAATTCTCAGCAGAGGGACCTTGCCTGGAGAAGACAAATCTCCTCATTTCCCCTGGTCTGTAGACACTGGACGCCATGCAGAGACTTAAAGAGGAACTTCAAGGAGGAGCTGCTGAGTCTGAGCACTGCACATGGAACCATAATCCTTATCTCTTTGGGTCATGGTAGACCTCCTGAAGTTTTCATTCTGCATGACAGAATAAATCTCAGGGAAAAACTCCAATTCAGATAATTACTCCTATGGGCTTGTCCCTTCAGGCTTAATTAGATTCAATCTCTTAGTTACATCTTACAGTCAGCTCTTCAGCACTCCTAGGTGATACTGTGGAACCTGGGAAACTGTTGGCTAAAGGTTTCCAGATGATCATTATTAAGATTTTAGAGCTATTCTGTAACAAATGATAAAAATCACTATCATATACCAAGCCTGTGTCATTTTTTACTAGTCCCAAGATGGCGACATATGTTGGAATAAGCCAAATGAATATCGCCCTTCATGGTATTCTCTCCACTAGCCCCATCCAATGGGTGCCATTGTTCTAAAGTTTGTCACGGATCACAATAATCACACTGTTTGTTTGTATAGATATTTCACTCTCAGAATAGTCTTTGCATCTGACACTGAATCCTCTCACAGCCAGTCCGAGTTCACACTCTGACTAGCCTTGACACAGACGGCTACAAACCCAGGTCTCATGGCCTCCACCTCCTATTTTTGCGTTATGACACTAGACTTATGGTTCATGGGCTTGAAGCTCGTTCATGGCTACCACAGAGAAGAGAGAGGGGAACTTAATATCTTCTAAATGTTAGTCATCTTATTATTAAAGCTCCCCCAAGCTTTCCCAGTAAGTGACAGCTTCTTTAAAATATGTCCTTTTAGGAAATAGAAACACACTATATATAGCACAGTGCATGATACTTTCGAGGGACAGAAGAGTTTTCAAGCTGTGCGAGGAGCCCAAATGTTGTCAGCGACTAGTGGTTATGAATGAGGCAGGTTTGCTCTTACGCAGTGAATGCATTCTCCAGGATTCTTCACCTGCATTGAGGCAGGCAAAATCAAAATAGCATTACTTCAAAGCATGTGAGGCAGCATGGAATGAAACTGTGGAACATTTAAGAAGCTTTTTCTCCATCACTTTTGCATTTATGAAATAGACAAGAAAATATGTTTTGAAAAGTATCACTAGTGAAACAAGAATGACCGTGAATTCTTGCTATCAGCAATAGAAGCACTTTGGTGGTTGGAGGGTGGGGATCGGATGAGCATAGACAGCTGCTTCCATAGCAGCGAGTTCAATTTGTATCCCGAGTCACACAGAATGCCAAGGGGTGTCAATCCTTATTGAGCTTCATTGTGTCCCTGTTCCGGAATGAAAAATAGAATGGGATCATGTGAAATCTAGCTCTTTCTAGTATCCTTAGTATGCTATGTATGACGAGACAGTAGATCAGAGTGCTGGAACCCAAAGAACCCAGGAAATAACATAAATTCTTCTTGTCCACATACTTCCACGGAATGTGAACAAAGGATTGAATGCTAAAGTCTGATGTTTCTGCATGGTGACAGATGTCAGCTCACTGTCTTCCTTTCTTGGATCCTTGCACTGTTCAGCATATCAGGTATATGACCATTCCTTTTGTCCTACTTTTTTTTAACCATATCACACCACCACTAACTTCTCTACTTCATATCTGTTCTTCACAAAGTACATTTTTATTTCCTTAGTCAAAGGCCAGCCACTTGAATTGGATCAACCACCCTATGGTATATAGTTTGGCTAGTGATCAGGAATTAAATAAGTAAATGGGTAGGCAGAAAAACTGATATCAAGAATGAGAAGAAACAACTCTTAAGCATCTAATAAGATAAAATTATACTAACCTCTAAAGTAAAGACGCAAATCTTTATTCAGTTTTAAGAGGTTTTAACAACTATTGTTTTAAAAAGGAAATTTACCTTTTGAACCAGAAATTTCAATGTGTTTAAATTTAAAGAGAGAGTTGCATCTTATACAAAAGTCAAGGTAATGCATAGAGTTGCTAAAGGAAAGATTTTTCCACAGGATTTTTGAGGTGGTAGATGATACAGATGCAGCTGGATTTTCCACATTTCCACCTTTTGGGCACTGAAATGACCCCAAGGCATGTAAGATGCTAAACTGAAGTTAAATGAGTCTAATGATAATTTCCTAAGATAGAAAATACATAAAAATATTTATACCAGAAAACAGTGTAACAAAGGGTTTTCTGTTGATCAGGATATTTATTTGAGATTGTATTGGGCCCAGCTCATTTTATAATTATTAAATGGTATATTAATATAGATCAGAAGGCAGTATGTAAACTAAGAGGTATAGAAACTCAGTAGCAGTCTCAAAATGGGTAGCAAGGAGATAACAAAGAAATAATTACTTCCTTAAAAAAGTGTTGGTGAATTGTTTGCTTTTCCCCAAAGGCCAGAGTATCTGTGGAGACATTAGTGTGTGCTAGTTTACATTTTAGTTCTTTGGAAGTCAATAGGAGTGTAAAATTGTGGACCCCCATATAAAGATGTTAAAAAGAGACATAAAACCTAAATTATAGAGGCCAATGAATGCATGTTGCCCATGGTGTTGCCCTATTAAGAAATAAGAAATATTCTAATCTATTCTAGACCAGCAATATTGAACCTTTTTCATCTCACAGCACACATAAACTAATTCCTAAAATTCTGCAGCATACTCAAAAATATATGCTTGCTGATCTGACAAAAATATGTATAATTATGATCCATTCATACCAGATAGCTACTGTTGTGTTGCCTTTCGTCTCTCTCCCCCTCTCTCTTTTAATTTGACACTCTAAGGGAAAAGAGGTCAGTGCCCCTGACTGTGTTGGTGACACACCAGCTGAAAATCACTTTCTTAGACCAATAGCTCGGGAGGAGACAGACTGCTGTAGGACTGACGGGTGAGTGTAATAGGGGAGCTTGCCTAAACATCTATGGTGAGAGTTGATGGAATGGGAAACAGAGAGAGTGCCCAGGAAGCTGGTGATACAGGACAAAGAAGACCTCTGCATCCAGAGAGAAGCTTTTTAGGTGGAAGATATGGCTGCAGAGATTATGTAGTTTTAAATGAAAGTCTCAACGTCCAAACAGAAGAGAATCTCATAGTTCCAAAAATACATAGACAAGCTAAATTCTCTACATAGAAAAAATAGTTGCAGAGTGAATTTATTTAAAGCAACCACAGTAACAAATCAATAACTATTGAATGTTATTTATTAAGTACGTATTGTGTGCCAAGCACTGTGCTGAATAGTTTATGCATTCTCCCAAAAGTAAGTTATACCATTTCTGATTTGCAGAAGAGGAAAGCGAGGTTCAGAATGCAAGTAGTAACTGGCAAAACTCCAACTTCTGACCCAGATCTGTCTGATTCCAAAGTCCTCACTTAACCACTCAGCTGCAGTCAGAGACAGTGCAGGAAGGTCAAGAGGAACGTGAGAGGGGCTTTAAATCTGAGCAAATCTACAAGAGTGACATGATTTTTATGAGGCTCAGGTATAAGGTATTATCACTAGATAAAAATATATAAGCAATTAAATTTGTATTTTGAACTAGACAACATAAGAATATGTATAGACTATGTATAGACCTGAGAATCTACATGTGTACATTTCATTTGAGCATCTTCCCATGCATCGCCCCGCCCTTTTTTTTGGAAAGGGCTTCTATAGGTGTTCTACAAATAACAAAGTAAAATACTTCTCCATTGTTTCATGTAAATAATATAAACTGCAGTTGAAATATTTTTCGGGTCACCTACTTTATTCCCTAACACTTTCCTGCAGGGCAGTAGAACCTCAAGCCAATAGCACGTTTCACATCGCCAGTCTGACATCGATTCAGTCAACCTTATCTGACACATTTTCTACACGCAAGATGCTCCCTCGTTAAAAGGGGGTGTGTATGTGCCAGGCACTGGAAAGGAGGTTTAGGGAGAAGTTAGAGAATGCAGAGAAAGCTTGGATCTGGGGTAGTTGGGGTAGTTTTGAGGAAAGTTGGTAGTTTTTTTGAACCATGAAATAGTCATAGTGAATGGTTAAATCGCAAGTTTTCTGGGAAGAGAGATGCGACTGTGAATACCATCAATCCTGGGATGGAATCTTTTAAAATTTTTCCCATGTCGTCCATTAAAAAAATTTTTAAAATGATTTAGACATTCCACTATTTCCTGGACTAATTAAGGAGACTCTCCATGCCTAAAATTCCGATTTCAGTAGCTTGGGACCATAAAAGCCTTTCTGCTGAATCAAAAACTTTGGGTTTTTTAGTGTTTTTAAATAAACACTCTTTAAATTAGAAACAGATCAAGAAATCCATGTCCATCCATCAATCTCTTCATCCATCAACAAAGTAATTTTTACCTGAGATACACTCTTCAACTCCATCCTCTACATTATTTTAGGGCTTACATGCCAAGTATTGCTTCCAGCAAAAAATCTTTTTTCTTCATTCTAATACTATGTTCCATTTCTTACACTACTTTTTCAAGGGTATTTTCAATTTCCCATGAAATCTATTTCCCAACACAGACCTGGATTTCAACCCTGCCTAAATCTGTACCCTGGGCTCCTGTTTGAATTATGATTTGGAGAAAATCTTTTTTAAAAGACACTTTGTATCTATAGATACAGGAAAGACAGCTCAAACGCAAGGCAGGAGTAGCAGCTGCCTAGTAGTGCATGTGCAATTTTTATTCCATATTTTCAAGAAGGAGACAGAATTGTCTGTTTCATCTGGTTAGTTTTCGTAAGAGGCTAACAAAAAGTATATTAAGATAAAGGAATAGCCCAGGCAACATGCTATTTATTATAGGCCATGCGGCAGGAGTCCATATACCACTTCTCCAGAGGTTACTCTCTTGTCCTCTGCCTGCATTGCCTTCTGACAAAAACAAACTTGCGGGTGAATGGGGTGGGCAGGGAAGGCAAGGGAGAAGGAGCTGGGGAGCAAGAGAACAAAAATGTAATTGCCTGCCTATCAGCTCCACTATCATAATTACTTTCACACTCTGACATGAATTGAATCAGATGAACAACCAAATCAATTTTTGGAGTTCGCAATCAGTACATTCTTGGCTTATAAATTAAAATGTCACTACTGGAGTACAAAACGACGGCACTTCTGGGCTCCTCAGTATGTTAGGAAGAAGAGAGGAGCTCCCTTCTTCATGCCTTTCACTCTTTTCTGCTCTTGGCCTCTGACCACATTCTTCATCTTCCCAGTATGGTCTTAGCATCTGTATCAATGCAGAGGGTCTCTTAATACTGCTCATTTAGAAGAGAGAGCTCATTTCTGTGCATCAAAGAAGCGCATGAACTATGGGATGATCTAGAAGAGCACAAATAGACAATCTTCTATGATATGTGATATCCAGAAGGTAAAGGAAGACATAACCGTGCCCACAGAGAACCTGAAGGATTGGAAGAAGAGATGTTGAAATCGAAGAGGTTACTGTTCTGATTTTGCAATGTGACTGTCACATGATCACAAAGCCTTGTGATCTTATTTAAATAAAAGAAGTGTGAATCTCAAAGCATCCTGGTGCTTTTGAAACTTCACAGAATCAGTTTTGTAAATATTTACTGAGTGCCCAATCTGTGCCAGATACTATGTGCAACACTGTAGGTCCCTATGGTTAAGCATTTGTAGAGAGAGTCATTGAATGCAATTTTAATATGACTGATATATGTTATTAAAGCAAAATAAATACATCACCATAGGAACAGAGGAGAGGGGTAATTAACTCTGAAAGCTGTACTGAGATTGTGCTTTTTGAGCTGTCAGTTGTTGTCTGCACAGTCCCACCCCATCTGTCCCAACATTTTACTCATGAATTCATCCACTCACATTCATTCCATCACTCACTCATTCATTCCTTAACTATTTATAAAGTACCTCCTAATTGCTAGGCTCAATACTAGGACCTAGGCTATAATGATGACTCAGCACCATCAGTTCTAGAACAAGTGATGGAAGTGTATCATTTGCTCTCTACCGATTAGCAGTTAGAATTTGGAAATAACCTGGACTGTGGCTACCATACAAGAATATACTGAATCATCATGCTTGGAATCAGAACCTCAAAACTTAGCCTTTCTTCTGAGGTTCACACCATGAGAAGTGACTGACGGTTAGAATGTCTGCTTGATGCCAACTGCCCATTCATTTATACCTTCCCGCTGGCCCCTACCACCAACTGTCCCATTCTGATCTGGGCTCGTAGGGTAGACATCTGACATTCTAGCTCTGAAGTCCAGCTGACATGTGAACTTGGCCTACTCACTTAGTTCCTCCTGGATTCTGCTTCTGGTGTGCCTCAATGAGAGCCTCATCTTCTAGTCCAGAAAGTTGTCTAGCTTTTTTCGCATCCATACTAACCTTATTCTCTGGAAATAAATTTGGATTTAGTCTCCCCCATCTTCCATTGGTTAGCTTTCCCCATGAGTAACCCTAACATTATCTGGCACTAAGGATCACGCCTAAATCCATACCTTACTACTTGAACTTGAAATTGAATGACTGCACACAATGATCACTGAATTGATCCTGGATTTGATATGTTTGTTGTTCAGGTTGCCTAGAGTTGTCCTTAGAGTCAAAATCTCCCCTTCTTCCATTAGTGAGAATACTCAACTCTAACAGGAGTACCGAAATATATAAACATTAATTTTATTGTTTTATGTATTAAATATCCTCTGATGATATTTAATACAACACAAAACTATGCACAATCCTATACAAAAACCGGCTAAATGCAAATCTGCCTTGATTGTTACATAAATAGTCACAGGATTATACACTGTGTTACTACCTCAGAATAACACTCTCTTGCTCTTCATACTATATTCCTTCTTTAGATGTAAATGCAGGGGTAATCAAGTATCTAAGTTATCACTCCAGTCAACAATTTCAATGTTGGGAAAAACAAACTATATACATATAACATATACATATGTTATATTATATATGTGTATATATATAAAATAGTCTATCCAGAAGGCATCCAGCCACGTGATATGAAAAATAGAAACATTTATTGAAGAAGATATAAGATACAAGAAACATTGTACACAGACAATGACACCTCAGTACCCTTCAAAGTAGGCACTTTGGGACCTCACACAGTTCTCTCAGTTGCTATCAGCTGCACTGTCGTATTTTCCTGAATCTCACTGACGGTCTGAAATCCCTTCCCTTTCACAGGTGATTTTAGTTTTGGGAAAAGCCAGAAGTCACAGGACACCAAATCTGAGCTGTAGGAGGGCTGAGTCACCTGGGTGATTTGATGTTCCACAAAAAAACTCTGCAGAAGACATGATACATGAGTGGGCGCATTGTTGTGATGAAGCTGCCAATCACTAGTTACCCATTTCTGTGGCCTTCTGAATCATCCATATGGTCCATGGAAGAATGTTCAAGCTTAATGCAAAATTTGATGCAGACTCATTGTTCTGCTCTCTCAGTCATTTTGAATGCAATAGCCACACAGTGCACATGCTTACTCAATGTCATCTACCACTCCCAGTGACTAGTACATCATTGTTCACATATGCACATTCCAGATCACTTTCCTTGGCCGCGAGGTTACATTGATGTCATGTAAACTGTTCTCATTATATTAACAATGGCTGAACTTTTTTTCAAGACAGACCTCTTATATTTTAATTCAATTCCTGTCCCCCCTAAATATCACAACTGCCTTCCCATAGTTACCCTCATTTATCTTGTAACAAATTCAGAGAGCATAGAGCACCTAGTGAAATTGAAGCATCAGTCATTTAGTTAGTATTGCTTCAATGCTATTGATAATAGCATAACACATAGTATGTATACAAACCTCATGTGCATTATTTACATAGAAATAATAACAATTTAGAGAGACTTTCCCACCTGATCTCCCAGCAAAGGGTTTGTGGAGGCAAGTCGATTAGGTGACTGAATGTGTTCTACTTGAGTCTGATAATGCAGAGGATGTTCTGACTGTGGTTTTCTGATAATTATCCAATATCTAAGGTCCTAAAACTAGTTTTCATCATTGTCCCACCTCTTTCTTTATCTTGAGATCTTTTCATATTCAAGGAAAAATCTCAAATCCCCCCCACTGCCCCCGACAAAACTGTGTAGTACTCATTTCATAGAGATGACAAAGAGGAAGGTCATCTGCTTTTGGGTAAGGAGGAGAACCACAGGCTGGCAGCGCCCTGGATGATATCACCATTGACCTGCTCTCTGCATTTCAAAATTTTCAAGGAAACCCTTAGCAAATACTGCATAATCACTCAAGATTATAGACATTAGCCTAGAGGATTACAGACATTGAACAAACCCAAAAGTCAATATCGGGAAAGGTCACAATGATGGACACATAAACCACACAACTAACTAATCTCTTTGGTTAACGTCTTATAAGCCTTCATCACAGATCACATAGAGTACTCCAGGGTCTCTCTTTTCTGAATCTTCTCTAGAATGTGTTCCTGCCAATGAAGGATCTATCATGGTTCTTTTGGCCATGCCCAATTTCCCTCAGCTGAGTTGGGCATATATGGAGTTTTCATTAATTTATTATTTTAATTAATTAATTTATTTATCATTCATAATTTCAAGAAATATTTATTGAACAATTACTATGTGTTTGGTCTAGAACTTAGAGGTAAAAAATATATAGTAATTAAGACTTAAGGTTCTGATCGAGTCTGCATGGGTTCATATTCATACTTCATCACCTACTAACTATGTAACTTTGGGTGAGTTATTTAACTTTTTTATTCCCTCAGTTTTATCATCTGTATAATGGAGACTGTTATGGGAATTATTGAGTTAATACATATAAAATGCTTCAGACAGTGTGAGGCACATGCTAAGCATCCCAAGATGCTGATAAATTTATTGATGATCATGTTACTTCTTAAGAGGAAACCAAAACTAATGACATAGTTCTATCCAAATATCACTGATAACTATTCCTCCTATGATACTGTGAAGAAAAGCACATGGTGTTAGGAGAGCATACAAGTGGGGCATTAGATCCCATCAGGTAACTGGGGGAAGTGTTTCTTGAGTAACAAATAATTAAGCTGAGGCCTGCGGGATAAGAGGAACAGATAGGCAAGAGTGAGAGGGAGGGAAAGAATCCCATGTAAACAGAATGTGCAGAAGGCCCGTTGTCAAGAGGCAGAAATGTGGCCCAGGAGCAAAGCTGGTGGAAAGTCAGTGTGGCTGGAGAACAGTGGTGGTTGGGAGGAAGAAACAAGCCGGGGGAGGAAGACAATGAATGAGGCTGGAGACAGATTGTACCAGAACTTGTAGGCCATATTGAGGACTTAGTCTTATTTAAGAGCAATGGGGAGCCACTGACGTGAACTTTATAAGTGAGAACAAGAATTCATACTGAGGTTCTGGTTCAGTGCTCATTAAAAGACCAAGTGAGCAAGTAGTGTGACAAGTGCCATTGAGATGCAAGGGCTTCTGTCTCTGCCACTTTCCGGGATGCTACCCAGCCTTATTGCCCACTATTCCTCAGCTTGCAATCCCCTCCGGCAAAGCCAGACTATTCACTACTCTAGTCGAGCCACATAGGTTGAGCACTGCATTCTGTGCACGTGGCTCCCTCTGCCAGCATTGCTCTTCTTCCTCCTGCCTGCCCACTAACCCCTACTGGTCCTTTATGGCACAGCTTCCACATCAGCAATAACATGGTACTGGCTACAGTCGGTACTCAAGATACATTTGCACCAATGAGTCCGTCCTTGTTCTAAGGTGGGGGTCCTAGACAGGATCAGCTCACCCAGGGGCTAAGTAACTCTTTGTGAGACCACTTATGCTCAAAGCAAGAAGACAGCAAGAAGTTTCTACTTTTTCTAATCCTTTGTTTCAAAAATTCTTGTAAAATTAGTTTATTTTAAAACGTTAGTCACATTCTAGTGCTGTGGCTGAACTCCCTGGTTGTGAGAGTCAGTTCTGTCTTTACTGTATCCGAGGCACTCCTTTTTTTCCTTTCCTAATTTTATCCAATCCCACAGAACTCAGAGTTGAGGAGACCCTTGCCCAGTGGTCACATGTATCAGATTAGATGCAATTACTCTCTGTATGAGAAGACTTGGCCTTTGCTCCTGTTTGATCATAGGATTTCAGCTCAGGAACAGCTTTTTGAAAAGATAAGTGTCTCTCAGGGATGTCAGAGAACTCGTTGATAAATAAGATGCAGATGACCTTTGGCATGCTTCGTTAATCATGTCAACATGAACTCACATTACTCCAGTCACTAGATAATTTGGCAGCGACTATTCTCAGAGGAAAAGCCCATTCCTGGAGGCACAGAGGCAACTCACATCAAATCGCTGCATTAAAGTGGACACCATATGGGTCCTGTTATCCTGACAAAATAATTAGACAAGTACACAGAAAGACTGTACTAGGATACTTGGTGCAGACTTTTTGTTCTGATAATAGTATTAATGAGCCCTGGCTGGTGTGGCTCAGTGGATTGAGTACCAGTCTGTGAACCAAAGGGTCACCAGTTCGATTCCCAGTCAGGACACATGCCTGGGTTGCAGGCTAGTTCCCCAGTGGGGGGTGCATGAGAGGCAACCACACATTAATGTTTCTCTCCCTCTCTTCCTCCCTCCCTTCCCTTCTCTCTAAAAGTAAATAAATAAAATCTTTAAAAACATAATAATAATGATAAAAATAATAAATAAATCACCTATGCACTCCAATGTTCATAGCAGCACAATTCACAATAGCCAAGTGCTGGAAACAACCTAAGTGCCCATCTACAAATGAATGGATCAAGAAG